>QJOA01001079.1:0-12985 GCA_004155915.1 Monosporascus sp. CRB-9-2
TAAACGTAATTATTTTTTTATTATTTAAATTTTTATAATATTATTATTAATATAAACCGTATAATTAAGTTTAATAATTAATTAAATTTATAACCGTTATATATTATAAATTTTTATTTAATAATACCGTTAAATTTTAAATAATATTTAATATTATTATTATATTAATTAATATTTTAAATAATATTATTTAATAATTTTAAATAAAAATTATTTAATTTAAAAATAAAGTTAAATAATTTAAAAATTAACTTAAAGCCGAAATATTAATTATAACGATTATTAAAATTAAAATTAAAAAATCCGAATTTTATAATAAAAAAAAAGTTTAAATATTCCTTATTTAAATTAAAATATATTTTTAATTTTTAAAATTAAAAAATCCGTTAAATTAAATCTTTATTATAATAACTTATTTTATTAAAAACGTCGTAAATTAGTTTAAGCTTATTATACTAAATTATTTATTAATTAAAAAATCCGATAAAAAAAATTATTAAAAAAATTATTAAATATTATGTTAATTTTGAAAATAAATTTCGAAATAATTTTGTTAATCCGGATAAAAAACGAAACCTAATTTAAAAATTTCTTTAATTATAATAAGAAAAATTAACGTTTAAATATATTATAATATTTAAAAGCTTAACCGTTAAAACTGGATATGGAAACGATAAAAACGATATTATAATTAATATATTTTATAAAAAATAAAAAATAAAAACGTTAAAAACGAATTAATTAAGGAAAACCGGATTATAAGCCTTAATAAGTATATCGCCGAGGCCGTAAAAATCGATAATCGACAGTTTAAAAAACGATAATAAAAAAATTTTTTTATTACGAAATTAAGTTACCTTAAAACTAATTAAAAAAAAAAACGTAATTCGTTTTCGACCTTTTAGGGAATTTACCCAAAATTTATAAAATTAAAAACCATTTAATTTAAAAAGGGTTTAGTTATTTGTTATAATTACGGAAAATAAGGATATATTATACAATAATGTAAAAGCTAAAAATAATTACGATAATAAATTCCAGCTTTCGAAGGCCAACACCGGAAGGAAATTAGTAATAAAAAGACGATTAATATAATTCGTATCCGAAATAATTATAATCCTTTACCAGAAATATAATAAGGATTAAAGGAAGCTAAAAAGCTATCCTAAATAGTAGTTAAAAAGGTTATTTTTACCAAACTTACCTTTATAAAATAGTTTTAAAAGTATAAGGAATAAAAGGAACTTAAAAAATATAGTTTACCTCCTTAATTATAATAACGAAAAAAAAGAAACGATTAGGTAATATTTAACGTTTAAATTAAAAAATACCGAAAATACAACGAAAATTTATATTTAAAAAAGTTTAATCGATACGAAAAGCTTTATACCGTTAACTATAAACGATATGAATACGGAATATACGAAAATTATAAAGAATATATCGTACGACGGATTGTGCGAATATAACGATAAGGTTTTAATTTTAATAATTAAATAGGTAACGACCCGAAAAACCAGAAATAATATTAATATTTGCAAAAAATAATAATTTAAAACGAAATTAACTAATTAATAATATTTAAAAGTTGGCCAAAAAAAGTTGCCTTATAAAAAACTTTTTTTATTATTACGATTAATACGATTATTAAACGTAAAAAGAGTTAATTTAAAGGATAATAAAAAAATATTGCCAGAAAATAATTACGGATTTATAATTCTAATTAACGTTTACCGAAGATTTAATAAAACGGTACGCCCTTTAGGAAAAAATTTAATCGTTTTTTTTTTTACGGAAATAAAGTTTTAAAATTAAAATATATTATTAAAAAAATCTTTTAAAAGCAAATTGCTTATTTAAAAGTTACGTTACGCCGACAAAATAAATACTTATAATAATTATAAAAGTTAAACGAACAACTTTTAAAACGAATTATTAGGTTCGAAAATAACCTAAAAGATTAACGTTATTTATAAAGAAGCTTTAGGTTAGTAAGAAAAATAAAAGTAGATAATAATACTTTAAAAAGGTTTTGTACGTTATAAAAATGGCAAAAAAAAAAAAAAAAAGAAATTAATATTTATAATATAAATACAAATTAAAAAAAAATGCTATACCGTAATAATAAATTACGGAGTTATATAAGGAAATTATATCGCTCCAAAAGTAATAAATAAACTATAGTTCCATAACAAAATAAAGAAAGTCTTTACGAAGTCGAAAATGCTGAAAATTAAATATTTAATTACGATAACGGATAAGTTAAACGCAAAAATAATTACTTTAAAACTTTCGTCGAAAGAAATAAATAAATTATTAATTTCGATATTATTTTAATAAAAAATTACGACATAATTTTCGGGTTACCATAATTAAAGCAATATAATTTAGCTATCGATTAAAAAATTAGCTAGGTAAATTTCGTTTCACTTTTTACCGATACGCAAAATATAAACGACGGAAAATCTTAATATTCGATTAATAAAATTAACGAATACAGGCATAAAAACACGATAAAAACCTTACCACCCAAAAGAACAAAATACGTAATAAGCAAAGGGCATACCAAAAGAATACGGCATATTATTACAAACTTTAAAATATAATTTTGGTAAATAAATAACGACTTATTATTAAAGCCCAAAAAGCTACCAGAATAAATAACTAAAATATTACCAAAATACAATAAATATAAACGATTATCTTAAAAAAGGTTTAAAACAAAATTATTATTTTATAACAAATAAAAATACGAAATAATTTTTGAAAATAGCAAAATAATTACTTTTTACCTTATTTATAACCTAAACTAAACAGAATTAAAGGTATTGCGTAATTACCTCGAAAATAAACTGAAAAAAAGGTTATATATAACGTTCCAAATTATTAGCAAAATACTTAATATTTTTCGTACTAAGGAAAAATAAAAATTACAACTTATTATTAATTATAAACAATTTAACGATATTATTATCAAAAATAAAACTTTATTATTATTAATTACCGAAATAAAAAATTGCCTGTACGGAACTTAATAATTTATATTTTTAAACTTAAGGGAAAAATATAATTAAATACGAATTAAGTTAGATAACGAATAAAAAATAACTTTTAGAACCAAATACGAACTTTTTAAATACCTTATTATATTTTTTAAACTTACGAACCTACCGGTAATTTTTTAACGAATAATTAATTACGTATTACGAAAATATTTAAACATTTTCGTTATATGTTACCTCGACGATATTCTAATTTGTTCGAAAACCCAAAAAAAAACATATAAAATATATTTATAAAATCCTACAAATATTACAAAATACTAATTTCTTAATTAACGCCGAAAAAAGTACCTTTTATATACAAAAGGTAAAATACCTAAAATATATTATTACTTTTAAATATATCAAAATAAACCTTAAAATGTTTACAGTAATTAAAAAATAAACATAATTTATTAACGTCAAAAAAATATAAGCATTTTTCAAATTCGCTAATTATTACAAAAGATTTATACGCAATTTTAGTAAGATAATTATATTATTAACAAAATTAACAAAAAAAAAAGTAATTCGAATAAATACCAAAAAAATAAAAAACCTTTTAGCAAATTAAAAACATTTTAACTAATAAACCAGTATTAATTATATATAACCTAAAATAACCAATTAAGCTAAAAACTAACGTTTCGGATTACGCTTTAAAAATAATAATCGGATAACGAAACGATTATAAAAACCTTTACTTTATTACCTTTTACTCTTACAAATTATATAAAGCCAAGTTAAATTACTTTATATACGACAAAAAATTCCTAACTATCGTTAACGTTTTTAAAAAATTTAAATATTATTTTAAAGATAATATATATTAAATTCAAATATATACGGATTATAAAAACATTATACACTTTTTTACGATACGAAAACTAATTAAAAAATAATTACGTTACGCAAAATACCTTTTTAAATTCGATTACGTTATTATTTATCGTAAAGGATCAGAAAATAACAAAGTAAACGCATTTAGCAAATAACCTAACCTAAAAAAATTTAAGGTCAAGATATAACAAATAATTTTCGACAAAATACCTAAAAAATATTTATAATAACAACGAATTACCATAATAAAAGGAATTTTAGCCAATATACATCAACGTATATAGTAATATAATAATAACTTACCTAAAAAATAACGAATAAACAAAATTTAAATACCAAAAAAACTCCAAAAAAACTTAATACGAAATATACATAAACATCAACTATATAAATACCTAAGGATTTACAAAACTTTAAAACGCTTATAACGGATATATTACTTTTTTAAAATAAAATCAACCGTATAAAAAGTAATACAACAATACGATATTTGCGCCAGGGTAAAAACACGACGATATAAACCTTACGGAAAACTATAACCATTGCCAATCGTTAAATAACTATAGGATTCCATTATATTTAACTTTATTATTAAACTTTTTGTATTTAAAAATTTAACTACAAAAATATATTACGATAATATTTTCGTAATCGTTAATCGATTTACGAATTTTTTTTATTTTTTACCCTATAACGAAAATACTAATATAAAATAACTTACATACATTTTTTTTCGATATATTCTAAGTACCTACGGACTTTCAACAAAAATCATATTAAATAAAGGTACAATCTTTACTTTAAAATTCTGGTAAAGCCTAATAACTTAATTTAAACTAAACTATAAATTATTTAACGTGTTTAAACCGTAAATAAACGGATAAGCGGAAAAAATTAATTAAACGTTAAAAACGTATTTACGATATTATATCAACTACGAACAAAATAACTAGGTCAAAAAGTTACTAATTACAGAGCTAACTTACAACATTAACTACCACGAAAATATCGAAATAACGCCAGTAACTGCTAATTTTCGTTTTATACCAAAAATTTATAAAAATTTATAAAAAGAATTAATTAACATTAAAGTAATTTTAATATCAAAACAATTAAAACAATTATATACCAAAATAAAAATAGAACTTAAATTTATACGTAACTAAATAAGCAAATATTATAATTAAAAAAGGTTAAAAAACTAACCTTTTCGGAAAGGAAAATGATTTACCTAACTACCAAAAATATCCAAATTAAGCAACTTAATAAAAAAACTCGATTTTAAATATATTAATTTATATAAAATTACCAAAGAAATTTTAAAAAATAATTACGAATTAAAGTTATTATCAAAAATCAAGCTTTATCCAATCTTTTATATCTTCTTATTCGAATTAATAACAAATACGATTAAAATTAACATAAAAAAAAGAAATTATAAAAAATATACCAATTTATAAAGCAAAAAAAATACTAGATGCACGGAAATAAAACGGACTTACCTAGTACCTAGTTAAATAAAAAAATTACCCAAATTACGAAAATACCTAAAAACCCGTAAAAAACCTTATAAACGTTTAACGTCTTTTAAAAGATTTTTACCAATAATATCGAAGCCGTTAAGGTTAAAATTCCAATCTACGCTATTTAACGGTATCCAATCCGTTCCCTTAATATTAAACAAATCAATAAAAAGAATAACTTACGCGGATATAACTACCTCGGCTTTTAACTACCTTTGCTCCCGTTCCAAACGTTTAAATTTTTTTATCGTTTCCGTACCTTAAATTCTTTAACGTAACATTTCGATATTACGCTATTATAGCAATTTCTTTTAATTCCGAAGCCGGGTTAAACGATTAAATAATTCGTTAAAATATTATTAAACCTTAAATAAATTTTTTTCGATAAAACGTTTTTAAAGTTTTAATCGGTCTTTTTTATTTATTAATTTCCGATATTTTAATTCGAAAAAACCAAAAAAGTTATGAAAATTAATATACTTAATATAATAAAAGCATTTTTTAAAGTTAAAATAAGCTTTATAAATTTCGTTTTTAAATTTATAACGAAAATAAAAAAAATTAAAAAATATATTAAAACTAAAACGGTTAATTTATTCCGACAAAATTAAAGCGTTATTACGTTTACGACGAAATCGTTACTTTTTAATTCGATTAAATATAATAATTAAGTTATAAAATAAAATAATAATAAAAAAAGAAAGTTATTTATTAAACGATACGATAAATAAATTAATTTTCAAAGGTAAAGATTTTAAAAGAAAAAAATTATATTATAACTTAAGAACTTAATTTATTACCAAACGGTTAGAAAATATATAAACATTTCCGATAAAAAATTTTAACTTACGTAATCGATTCGATAAGTTTAATGGAAAAAATAAAGCTTAGCGCTTCGAGCTAGTCGAGCTGGGAAAGTAATTTAACGGGCTCGACGGGCTCAATAAAACTCGACCATTATAAATAAATCGAGCTAGTTCGAATATATCGAGCCAAGATAAATATATATACGCTTATTATTTCCATAATTTAGATAGTACTAGCTTATAATGATAATTGGTTACCTAAATTACTTACGGTTATCTGCTATTACCAAACGTGATTATCCCCTTATTATTTAGATTTTTACGATACCATTGCTAACATAAACCGTACGATTAGGTTTAATAATTGGTTAAGCCCATAGCCGTTACAGAAATATATTAATTTTTATAATTTTTATAATTTTTCCGAATTAAAATATCGGAAATTAATAAATAAAAAGAACCGATTAAAGTTTTAAAAACGTTTTACCGAAAAGGAATTATTTAAGGTTTAATAATACTTTAACAAATTATTTAATTATTTAGCCCAGTTTCGGAGTTAAAAAAATTTATTGCAATAGCGTAAAATCGAAATGTTACGTCGGGGAATTTAAGGTATGGAAACGATAAAAGAATTTGAACGATTAAAACGGAATTAAAGGTAATTAAAAGCCCAAATAGTTATATTTGCGTAGGTTATTCTTTTTGCTGATTAGTTTAATATTAAAGGAACGGATTAGGTACCGTTAAGTAACATAAATTAGAATTTTAATTTTGGCGGCTTTAACGTTATTGGTAAAAGTTTTTTAAAAGACGTTAAGCGTTTTAAAGTCTTTTGTAAATTTCCAAATATTTTTAAAATTTAGGTAATTTTTTTTATTTAATTAGGTATTAAATAAATCTATTTTATTTCCGTATATCCAGTATTTTCTTTATTTCGTAAATTAATACGTTTTTTATAACTTTTTTCTTTTATTTTATATCGATTTTAATCGTATTTATTATTAATTCGAGTAAGGAAATATAAAAAATTAGATAAAGTTTAATTTTTAATAATAGCTTTAATTCGTAATTATTTTTTAAAATTTTTTTAATAATTTTGTATAAATTAATATATTTAAAATCAATTTTTTTATTAAATTATTTGGTTTAAATGTTTTTGATAACTAAATAAATTATTTTCCTTTCCGAAAAGGTTGGTTTTTTAATTCTTTTTAGTTATAATATTTATTTATTTAATTACGTACGAATTTAAGTTTTGCTTTTATTTCGGTATATAATTATTTTAATTATTTTAAGGTTAATTAATTTTTTGTATAAATTTTTATAAACTTTTAATATAAAACCAAAATTGGTAATTATTAACGTTATTTTAATACTTTTATAATAACTGGTATTATAAGTTAGCTATATAACTAATAACTTCTTAACTTAATTATTTTGCTTATAATTAACGTAATATCGTCAATACGTTTTTAATATTTAATTAATTCTTTCCGTTTATTTATTTATTTACGGTTTAAAGACGTTAAATAATTTATGGTTTAATTTAAATTAAGCTATTAAGCCTTGCCAAAATTTTAAAGTAAAGATTATGTTTTTATTTAATATAATTTCCGTTAAAGTTTATAAATATTTAAGATATATCGAAAGAAAATATATACAAGTTATTTTATATCGGTATCTTTATTATAAAATAAGAATTTTTTTTTTTTTTGTAAATTAATTAATAATTACGAAAATGTTATCGTAATATATTTTTATAATTAAATCTTTTAATATAAAAAGCTTAATAGTAAAATTAAATATAATAACTTTATACTTACTTTATAATTAATAATAATTATAACTTTTCGTAAGGCTTATATCGTTATATCTTTGCCCTGGCGCAAATATTATATTATCGTATTACCTTTTATACGGTTAATTTTATTTTAAAAAAGTAATATATTCGTTATAAACGTTTTAAGGTTTTATAAATCCTTAAGTATTTATATAGTTAATATTTATATATATTTCGTATTAAATTTTCTTGAAGTTTTTCTGACACTTAAATTTTATCTGTTTATTATCCTTTAAGTAAATTATTATTATATTACTATATACGCTAATATATATTGGTTAAAATTCCTTTTATCGTAATCATTTATCGTTATTATAAATATTTTTCGGGTATCTTATCGAAAATTATTTGTTATACTTTAACCTTAAATTCCTTTAAGTTAAATCGTTTGCTAAATACGTTTATTCTACCATTTTCTGATCCTTTACGATAAATAATAACGTAATCGAATTTAAAAAAATATTTTACGTAACTTAATTATTTTTTAATTAATTTTCGTATCGTAAAAAAATATATAATATTTTTATAATCCGTATATACCTTAATTTAATATATACTGCCTTTAAAATAATATTTAAATTTGTTAAAAACGTTAACGATAGCTAAAAATTCCTTATCGTATATAAAATAATTTAACTTGGTTCTATATAATTTATAAAAATAAAAAGTAATAAGGTAAAAATTTCCTTAATCGTTTCGATATTTGATTATTATTTTTAAGGCATAATTCGAAACGTCGGTTTTTAATTTAATTAGTCGCTTTAAATCGTATATAATTAATATTAATTTATTAATTAAGGCGTTATTAATTTATTAAAAGGCTTCTTATTTTTTTAATATTTATTCGAATTATATTTTTTTTAAATAAACTTTATTAAGAACATAATTATTTTGTTAAAGTTACGTATAAATCTTTTATAATAATTAACGAATTTAAAAAATATTTATATTTCCTTAACGTTAATAAGTTATACTTATTTTTTAATTGCAACGAACTTTTTAAAATTTATTTTAATATATCTAAAAATAATAATATATTTCAAATATTTTATTTTTTATATATAAAAAATTACTTTTTTCGATATTAACCAACAAATTGGCATTTTATAACGTTTATAAGATTTTATAAATATATTTTATATACTCTTTTTTAATTTTCGAATGAATTAGGATGTCGTCGAGGTAATATATAACGAAAATATCTAAATATTTTCATAATACGTAATTAATTATTTGTTAAAAAGTTGTCGGTACGTTCGTAAGTTCAAAAAATATAATAAAATATTTAGAAAATCCGTATTTAATCCTAAAAGTTATTTTTTATTCGTTATTTAACTTAATTCGTATTTAGTTATATTTTTTTTTAAATTTAAAAATATAAATTATTAAATTTTATATAAATAATTCTTTATTTCGGTAATTAATAATAATAAGGTTTTATTTTTAATAATAATATCGTTAAGTTATTTATAATTAATAATAAATCGTAATTTGTTTTTTTTTTTAATACGAGAAATATTAAATATTTTATTAATAATTTAAAACGTTATATATAACCTTTTTCAATTTATTTTCGAAATAATCGTATAATATCTTTAATTTTATCCATTTTAAATTATAAATAAGATAAAAAATAATTATTTTATTATCCTTAAAAACTATTTCGTAATCTTATTCGTTATAAAGTAATAACTTTATTTTAAACTTTTTTAAAATAATTATTTATACTTATAATATTCTGGTAATAGTTTAAGCATTTATTTTGGTAATTTTTTAAATTTTAATAATAAATCGTTATTTATTTACCGAAATCGTACTTCAAAGTTTATAATAATATACCGTATTTTTTTAATATGTTCTTTATTTATAACGTATTTTATTCCTTTAAGTAATAAAGTTTTTATCGTATTTTTATACCTATATTTGTTAATTTTATTATTCGAATATTAAAATCTTTTATCGTTTATATTTTACAAATCGATAAAAAATAAAATAAAATTTATTTAATTAATTTTTTAATTAATAACTAAATTATATTACTTTAATTATAATAATCCGAGAATTATATTATAATTTTTTATTAAAATAAAATTAAAATTAATAATTTTTTTTCCCTTTAATAAAAGTTTTAAAGTAATTAATTTCGCGTTTAATTTATCCGTTATCGAAATTAAATATCTAACTTTCGGCATTTTTAACTTTATAAATTTTTTTTATCTTATTATGGTAATTATAATTTATTTATTACTTTTAAAGCAATATAATTTCCTTATATAACTCCGTAATCTATTATTACGGTATATTATTCTTTTTTAATTCGTATTTATATTATAATGAATTCTTTTTTTACCGCTTTTATTATATATAAAGCCCTTTTAAACTATTATTATTTACTTTTATTTTTTTTACCAACTTAAAGCTTTTTTATAAATAACGTTAATTTTTTAAGTTATTTTCGAATTTTATAAATTCGTTTTAAAAGTTATTCGTTTAATATTTATAATTATTATAAATATTTATCTTATCGATATAACGTAACTTTTAAATAAATAATTTGCTTTTAAAAAATTTTATTAATAATATATTTTAATTTTAAAATTTCGTTTCCGTAAAAAAAAATTGAAATTCTTTTTTTAAAAAACGCGTTATTTTATTAAATCTTTAATAAACCTTAATTAAAATTATAAATCCGTAATTATTTTTTGGTAATATTTTTTTATTATTCTTTAAATTAACTTTTTTTACGTTTAATAATCGTATTAATTATAATAATAAAAAAGGTGTTTTATAACTTTTTTTTAAATTAATTTTAAATATTATTAATTAATCGATTTTATTTTATATTATTATTTCTTATAAATATTAATATTATTTTTAATTTTTTAAATTATTACTTCTCTAATTATTAAAATTAAAACTTTAATATTATATTTATATAATTCGTCGTATAATATATTTTTTATAATTTTCGTATATTCCGTATTAAAATTATTTATAGTTGACGGCGTAAAACTTTTTATACTAATCGGGTTTTTTTAAATATAAATCTTCGTTTTATTTTCGGTATTTCTTTATTTAAACGTTAGATATTACCTAATCGTTTTTTTTTATCGTCGTTATAACTAAAAAAATAAATTATATTTTTCGAATTTTTTTTATCCTTTATATTTTTAAAATTATTCCATAAATATAAGTTTAATAAAAATAACCTTTTTAATTATTACTTAAAATAACTTTTTAATTTCCTTTAATCATTATTATATTTTTAATAAAAAGTTATAATTATTTCGAACGTAAATTATATTAATTACTTTTTTGTTGCCGGGTTTTTTTTAATATTAACTTTCGAAAGTTAAAATTTATTATCGTAATTATTTTTAATTTTTATATTATCGTATAATATATCTTTATTTTCCGTAATTATAATAGGTAATTAAATTTTTTTTAAATTAAATAATTTTTAACTTTATAAATTTTAAATAAATGCCGTAAAAGGTTAAAAATAAATTACGTTTTTTTTAATTAAATTTAAAATAATTTGATTTCGGAATAAAAGACTTTTTTTTTATTATTTTTTAAATTATCGGTTATCGATTTTTACGGCCTTAATAATATATTTATTAAAGTTTATTATCCGGGGTTTTTTAATTAATTTATTTTTAACGTTTTTTCTTAATTCTTTATAAAATATATTATTTATAATATTATTTTTATCGTTTTTATATCCGGTTTTAATAATTAAACTTTTAAATATTACGGTATATTTAAACGTTAATTTTTTTTATAATTAAAAAGGTTTTAAATTACGTTTCGTTTTTTATCCGGATTAATAAAGTTATTTTAAACTTTATTTTCGAAATTAATATATCGTTTAAAAATTTTTTAAATAATTTTTTTATCGGATTTTTTAATTAATAAATAATTTTATATAATAAGTTTAAATTAATTTAACACGTTTTTAATAAAGTAAATTATTACAATAAGGATTTAATTTAATAAACTTTTTAATTTTAAAAATCAAAAATACGTTTTAATTTAAATAAAAAATATTTAAACGTTTTTTTTATTATAAAATTCGGACTTTTTAATTTTAATTTTAATAATTATTATAATCGATATTTCGGTTTTAAGTTAATTTTTAAATTATTTAATTTTATTTTTAAATCGGATAATTTTTATTTAAAATTATTAAATAACGTTATTTATAATATTAATTAATATAACAATAATATTAAATATTATTTAAAATTTAATAATATTATTAAATAAAAACTTATAATATATAACGGTTATAAATTTAATTAATTATTAAAATTAATTATACGGTTTATATTAATAATAATATTATAAAAATTTAAATAATAAAACAATAATTATATTTAATAATAATAAATAATCGTAAATAATTTTAAATTAATATTATTTAAATTATAAAAATAATAAACGTATATATATTTATTTTAATTCTTTATATTCGAATTAACTTAATTTATTTATAATGGTTAAATCTTATTAAGCCCGTCAAACCCGTCAAATTATTTTCCCAGTTCGACTGGCTCGAAGCGCCAAGCCCCATTTTCTCCATTAAACCTATCGAGCCGGTTACGTAAGCTAAAACCCTTTATCGGAGATGTCCATACATCCTCCGACCGTCTGGTAATAGGCCAAGTTCTTGGGTTATAACAGGCTCGACGGGCTTAATAAAATTCGATTATTATAAATGAATCGAACCAGTTTAAATACGTAAAGTTAAAACAAATATATATTCGTTTATTATTTTTATAATTTAAATAATATTAATTTATAATTGTAATTTGGTTATTTAAATTATTTACGGTTATTTATTATTATTAAACGTAATTATTATTTTATTATTTAAATTTTTATAATATTATTATTAATATAAATTATATAATTAAGTTTAATAATTAATTA
>QJOA01001080.1:0-12983 GCA_004155915.1 Monosporascus sp. CRB-9-2
ATTGCGAACCCGGCGTCGACGAGTCCACGTCTGAAAGCAACACGAGGTAAGCCACGAAAGGCGACCGAACGCGAAGTAGATATGATTCGCTGGGCTGATACGAGGATAGGATTCGACTGATGTTCTACGAGCTGAACACTGCGGATCCGCTGGGCGACACTTCCTGGAAGCGCTCCAGCCATGAGGAGCTCCAAGGAACTTTTGCCGGAGACCTCGACATCCTCGCCCAAATCACGATGATGATGACCCCGATGCCGAATTAGTCCAAGGAGACAAAGCCGAGACGGACGACACTACTGCTCCAACAGGGGTAGCCTTCGGCGAAACCCAGGAGGAGGGCATCCATGTCGAGAAATTCCTACCAGATGGATATGGCCGTGTCTTCCATCCCCAGATCCTCCTGCACGAGATTATCGCCAACCCGGTCATCTACAACATGATCAACCGCAACCAGGAAAAGAACGGTCTTCCGATATCCCGGAAGTCTTGTCCGCTGACTACTAGCGAACCATCGCTGCCGACGCTGTCGCCAACCTCAACAAAGAAGCCGATTCCGACATCGACAGTCCCGGCAATAGGCGAAGTCGGGTGCTTCGGCCGGAACCAGAGGCCGCTGAGGACCGTCGGCCCCGTCAACCCGGACAACTTCGAAAAGGCGGCCGACAAGGCATGCCATGCCTTCGCGATGCAAGGGGTGAAAAAGACTGGAAAATGGAGAATCGCAGCTTATACGTATACCAAACCATGGACGGCGACACCCCCTGCGGTTTAGCATTGGTTGGAAGCAGGACTGCACGCTGCCGGGGAACAATGTGTAGCAGTAGAATATGCGATATCCGCTGGGCGGCGGCTCACACGCGTGTAACAAGATATTCAAGGATGATATATTCTAGAGTTGTAAGTTGAATTGTCCCATCTCCTCTCGGACATGCCATATTGCTTGTCCTATGGGCATTAGCTGACCGAAGCCTTATCCAGGCGGCGATAACGGCGGGCGCGGCGGTACCATCACCACGGGGTGTTTAATGTACACCTTTGAGCCGTGCATCCCTGACGATATTTATAGCTGTTGGGATGGCGGGGATAGGGGTAACCCGACCTCATCGGTGACGAAGAAGCTCGGGAGGAGCAGTGGGTGAAGTTAGGATTGCGGGTAAACCTCCGCCAGTAGAGGCGGATCCCTGCGCGACGGCGCAACTACTCATGCCTGGAATCGGGGCAGTAACTGACTTATGTAATGTTTGACGCGAGGTTATGCCTCTCCCGGCCAGCTCAGCTGATCTCTTGCACTCGGCTGAAGCATGGGAGATATAAAGTGAAGCAGGGGCAGGTATCGATGCTTGCGTGCGCCTTTTGTTAATACTTTGTGTAAGCCAAAGCCTGCAAAATAGACTATCCGTAACAGGCTTACATACCATGGGCTTGCAGGATTTCACGTTAGCAATCCCGCTGCAAATCGTGTCTTCTGAGAAGCATGGGGTTAGACATTCTGAGGCGCCAATGGAGTGAGATTCCAACCAAGGAGGAGTCCGACGCCGATTTCAGGATCAGTAAAGAGTAACATGTCATAGTAATCTGGGAATCATTGGGCTTTCACCGATATTGAAGGGCCCTGGACCGCAAGTACGCTTAGCCATTGTTAAGTTTCGTCGTGCTCGAGCTGTTAGAAAGGGGTTAGAATAGGGGGTAAGACGACCCACACCTTAAATATATATATATGTAGTTGGTAGTCCGCAGGGCCTCAGGGCTAGTCACTCTAGTTGCTTACCATAGAATCTAACGGGGTTTCAACCTATTTTTGGCGCGAAATTATTATTCAGAGATGTTTACTTCGCTCGGCTCTCTCCGATTATATGTTCTTGACGCTAGACCTACTGTATGATGTGGGGACGCAAGCGCAGCAAAGGATTGGCCACTGATTGGAGTTAGATGATGACGGGATGGAATTCGAATGCTGGAAGTCCAAATTCATACACACAGAATTGGACGTCCATTAGGTAGAAGAGGGATCTCTCAGTAAATAAATCGGATTCCGATGCGAACATCTGTAGAATTGAATGATGTACATCGATATTAAACTCGATAGTGGATGCCGAATCCTTCTAAACGTAAATTGAAGAAAACAGCTTAAGGTTGCCCTTCTTGGGGTTTAGGCTAAGACGGTTTGGGCACAGCTACGTCATACTCCTTCAACTGTCAGTTCCAAGACCGGAGAAGCCAATACAGGGGGGGGAAGCTTCCCCTTGATTCCTTGATATGCAGCGCTACCTCTGGAGCTTTGGTGTGTTGATGTCACTGGAATCCCAGTTCATTTCAGGGCCATCATGACTCTTGCAATAACATCAGGCGCATAACGTAGACCGTCTCGGACTTGCCTTCCTTCATATGAGACCGCCTTTCTTCGGTCCTGGTTTTGAATTTCCGCTGCTATTAATTATTAGTAAAGAAAATACGAGGCCCGCCCACTCAGCTGGACGATCTGGGCCCTTGCGATCTTGGACCCTTGCTATATCGCGATTGATATCCACCACCTCCTTATCAAGATGGGGTTCTTTGGCATGACAATCAGCTATATACTATTCTCGATACTGCATTTCTTCCAGTTCGTGCTTGCCGTCACTGTAATTGGGCTCTACTCCGTGGACCTCAACCGCGCCCATGAGGAGGGGAAGTACACCGATGGGAAATGGGTAGGTCACATCCCCACACTACACGTCCATCCGCACACGAGACGGGAACAGTAACTAATACCTTCCCTCGCCGTCCAGGTCTACGCGGTAGTCGTCGGCGTCCTGGCGGCCGTGACGGCGCTGCTCTACCTCATCCCGCCCATCCTGCGGTTCGCGGCCGTGCCGGCCTGGAGCTTCGTCCTCTTCGTGCTGTGGATCGCGCTCTTCGGCCTCTTCGGCAGCATGTACATCCGCGAGGACCCCGAGGGCAACAGCGGCGTCCAGCGCATGAAGAACGCCGTATGGGTCGACCTCGCCAACGCCCTGCTGTGGCTGATCGGCACCGTCGCGTCCGCCGCCTACTGGTGGTCTCACCGCGAGCGCCGTAGCCGTTTCACGGGCCGCGCCAGGCTCGGCCACGGCGTCTAGACGCGCTCGTCCGGCTGGCGGGCCCAGGATGTCCCCGCCGAGGGCTACGTTCTTCCCACCAGATCGAAGGTGATAAGCCCGTGAGGGCACTTTGGGAGCGGCGGCGGGAGTAATGAGTCAGATGACGGGGAATGCGGATGGCGTTCTTATGATGATACCAGTACCCCAAGGCGCGGGTCAAAATTGTTCTGGTTTTCTTATCACTACATGTCTTGCTTCGATACAGCTTGGTTAATTTGCTCAACCCTCAAATCAGTATTCCATAACTTGCTGGACGGTTGCTGGTTTCTTCTGAATGGACTTATCTGGTGGTCGCTTTCACCACCGCAGCGTGCATTTCGTGCTCCGCCATATTTTCGCCATAAATAGTTACACCAGGACAAGACCGTCTCGTAGGGTTTAAGCCCGAAGTATAATTTAGGGTCGCTATTATCCAAGAGTTAATGTTTCCAAGTACGCTCCTAGTCGGGGACGATGCAGGAGCTCTCCAGGCCCTAGCAAAGATCCCGGGATAGCGAACTGAACTCTAATATCCCGACGTTGGCACTAAGCCATCAACGTCTGATGAGGCTTCCCACAGCGTGAGGCGAGCCTCTATACTGATTAGCGAGCATCCATCCGCGATATGTGAACTTGGACCTCCTTGTGAATCACAGCCAGACCCGTACAAGAACAGCTGCCAAAACAGCTTGCGAACAAAGCTACTTTTCCAGCTTGCAAGTGACATAACACCACCGAGAAACATCGAATACAATGTGTTAGGTCTCAATAAGATTAACCGGACAATCGAGAACAGGGCCTGCTACGGTCTGTAAAGTCTGGATGGCGCGTCGTAACGGTAAGCGCGACATCATGCTCTAGTCCCATTTTCCCCTGGACTCCTATCTTACGGGACGGGTGCAACAGTCCGCCTGGCGATTGTGGTGCGAGGTGGAAAATTAAGGTTCTGCGCCGTTATACGTTACTTCATCTGTACGCTATACAGGAAGGGGCTATCAGCCCCTTAAATAAGGACTAATGACTCTGTCTAGGCAACTAGGGTGCCTCGCCTGTAAGGGCAAAGGTACCTGGAACCACCGGCGCCCCTCGTTTTCTCTGGACTGTGGGACTTCCGCGTCCGTCCCCCTTCCCCCTAGCTGGAGGTCCTCGCCGCTCCTGACAAGGTAGCGCAGAGAGATCAGATGGACCATGACGGACGTCACTTCCTACCCCTAAACGAGAGCGATATGCCCCTTACATCAAGAGCTTGCTCTGGATCAGAATCCGCCTCATCATATGGGTTACATGGTCGTCGAGTTCCCGTTTGTCCAAGTCTAAGCCCCTCCCCCAAGGGACGACGCCGTACTTACGCGTCCGAGATACGGAATATCTGTGGTGCCCTTCTGTTCTTACTGGGAATACAGATTCGGGACTAAAGGGGGTACCGCGATGCTTCCGCGTAGCCGATCAAGGTTTGCCCCTGCCGAAGCCCGTCCAGGGGGTGTAGTCGGCAAGCAAGTACCTAGGTAAGGGAATAATGGGCTGAACTATTTTATGGGTGTTCGGACGTCCTGTGGCTGGGCGACAGTGGAACCACCGAGTATTTAGGCTCGGGGCTGCTGCTAGGTCCAGATAGTGGTATGTATAACAAACACAGCCAGCCTTGAGTACTCACCTAACCTAGATAAATAGGGCGAAGACAGTCCTGCGGAGTAGACCATCAACGTCGCCGTAGAGCAGTATAAGGGTGTGCGGTTTCTAGGAATGTCTGGTCGGTGGCAGACTGCAGACACGCCAGGGGCCATCATCTCGTCAGGTTACACCGTCCACGTATGGTTACAGCAGTTGCTCTCCACGGGCATGGTGGCTTGGAATGATCTCTTATTCTCCCGCAAAAGCGTTGAGCGTAGCAATTCATACGACAATAAGTAGGAAGATAAGCATCGCAGCCAAGATCGTCGGAAAGCAACCCTGAAACCGTCTCCTCGATGGGGCGAAGTTGGACAAGCCAGTTACTGTAATTCACGTCTATCTCGGCTGTCATGTCCATGAAAAATGTTGGGAGGCCTTGCCATTAAAGGTGGAAACGAGCACTGCGGGCTCGACTATCGAACTCAATATGACACTAGGTCCCATCGACAGAAAACGCCGTTCCGTAAGAACCCATGTAGAGACTTAGCGGGCTCGAGCTTCTCGTACATAACGCGGATATAGCCAGCCAGCCCAACAAATACGACTTCGCGCCGACGGCGGTCAATGTTAGACGAACCCGTGATGCCCCCGAACAGCCCGAGCAGGCTACCTGGGGTCCGCGATGACGCGCCGCGATTCCACGTCGGCCTCTGAGTTACGGCGTCGCCGCACGGGATGAGACGTTGGCTGCGGCATACGCCTCTGACTCGAGAGACGTGATCAAGGTAAGGAACCGGGTCGCGGCGGTGTGAGCTTCGATTTTCTCTAGGCTTAGGAGAACGGGCTGCTTGGATCGAGCTTGTTCCGTTGCTTCGAACCGCGTCCATGTATACCCTGTCGCCGAACTCTCAGGCTATTTGCAGATAGATTTCACGGACATTTCGACCGGGAAGCTGCGCTTGTCAAATCTTGGTCCGACGCCAGCGTTCGCCTAGAAGCATGGCTATCTAGTCAATGCACGTAGACGACGGGTTTGGAAGTGCATGGTTCTGTGGGGCTGTTACCTACAAATAGGAATTCTACAGCTGCCCTGAGCCAGTTAGAACTATTCCCAATACAACATCCCTACATTATTCATACAGTTCCTGTCAGCGATGTATCATCCTTGTAGGGCACGCTGGATAGGAGACGTAGTTGGATCAATATGCGCATCCGGTTTCAAGGCCATATTTCCATCACGGCGAGTCCCGTCGGCTAAGCCTACACACGAACGCTCTGACGTAGCAACATCGGATCTCCTTAATAACCAAAGTAGATACGCTAGCGATGCACTTCTCGTGTCGTTGAACACATTCCGCATGCGTTCAGAGGCTCAACGATTTCCTGCGCAATGACGGCATGCAGGGGACATTTTCATGTGATTATACGAGGCATGGGTATCCCATCGTCAGCATGGCCCTGCAGGCGCAATCCGGTAAAAAGTCATATACATTTCGCGCTAAAGAGGTGGCCCTGGCAGGAGACCCGTATGGGTTTTCCTTATTCGGATTATGGCTGCCTCGTGCCATATTCACCATGGCGTTTTCGTCCCATTTTACGATGGAAAATCTCGATTTTCGTTGAAACTTGGCCGTGCCGTATGAAATAGTTGATGCGCTGCCTGAAGCTTGAATATCTGTGACGAGCCCAACCAATACCGTAGACGGCGGAGGAGACGTCGGAAGCTGCAGACGCCCCACTCTGCCAATGCTCGCTACGTATTTTGGGCGCCTCTCGCGCTTGGGATATCCGGTTCTTGCAGAAGAGATTCATGCAGCCGACGTCATTGCGTCAATAAGGGTCGTTCGTTACACGGGGTGCTGCCAAGGGACGCCCATTCAATGAAATCCCATCTCGCATTCGACGAGGACCCTCGGGGCGGCAGCAGCCCCTGTTCATCTCATTTTCCATCAGTTGATTTCTTTCCGAAGACCGGCCGGTCGTCTATTCGCAAGACCCCTTGCAACCCCACGCGGCCGTGGCATGGCAATCGTCTGTACGGCCCAACCACGAGCCACTGCCGATCTGATTTGCATAATACTCTAGTGTATCTGCAGCTGTCCGTCGCAAGGGAGGAATGCCGCCTGATCCGGCGGCTGTTGTCTAACTTCACTACCGAGAGGAATGCGACGCTGTTGTGGCGATGTGATCGCTCCCCAGTTTTTGGCGTATAAGGGCGCTGCATGCGATGCGGTACGCTCTGCCCAACACGACCCTAACCCGCTCTAGCCTGTTACTGTAGTCAGAAGTCTGTCCTTGGCATCGGGACAATTAGGGGTAGGTTATTGACGCAAAAAGTGGCGCACTTTCAGGATAACCAACTGAGAACGTTTAGGGCAATAACTTGTTAATTATAAAAGATAATACATACGGCCAACTTAAGGCTGTTCCGTATTATTTTGTCTATCAGAAATAATTTCTTTCATTTTTATATATGTATTCCAAGGCTTTAGAATTGGGTGTGAAGCTCTTGGTTTGGGACACTGCGCCAATTCTTTTTGTCAATGACCTGGGGGTGTGGACGAGATGCGATGCTGATCGCGTAGATCGATGCTGTAAATAGTCCCTACGACAGGCTGCCTCAGAAACAACCAAGCCACACTCCCCCGGGATGGAAACATATTATGGAGTTATGACTAAGTCACGGCTCGACCCGCGCTCGTCTGTGTTTCAGATTGAATAGTAGCAGACGAACGTTACCAGGCGGCTCTTTCATTTGGCCAGCAAGAGCACTCGCTGTAGAGTTAGCCGGGGGACCCAATGAGCATCCGGCGGTCAATCTTGGTCTACTACTACGTTCACGCCGAATACAAGCTTCACCTCGTCTTGGCGGCGCAGTGGTCCCTTGATGATGTGCAAAATGCCCTAGCCAGATCCCTCACACATGGGCTGCACACGCCAGACAAGTCGCTGTTTGGCTCCCAGCCGTGCACACCCTCGGGCAGACGACACGCGGACCGCGGGCCAATAAACGCCACCATAACCCTTGAATGTAGATCCGTATACCATTTCACGGAATATAACCAACATCTTCCACGTTTCGTAGATCTCTCCTCGACGGCTTTTATCTGATAACAGCCTTGCCAACGGAAGAACCCGAGACCTTACGAGGACCCTTGTGGAACTTGAAAATCCCTTTATCCTAAGACCTGTAGAGCTGTAGAAATGTACGAGAAAGCAGTCAGGATGGGCAATTCAATACACGGCAGTAACCTAGCTAAAGCAAGCTCGGTTCGAGAAAGGGTGTGTTGATCGCTGCAAGCCGGTTTCTTTTTGGGATGCCAAGTCACACGATAAGTCCTCCACCATCGACATTAACACGAACTACTGTAGGCTAGCACAGCCCCTCATGGGCACCAAGGCTGGCAAGTGGCGGGTTCCACCCGCGAGGCCAATGCCCAGCTTGGTCATGAACTACAGTGACTGACTATCTTGGGCCAGAAAAGCAAGGAAAATTTCAAGTAATAGTACTTGAGAGCTTGCGACGAAGTTAATGATCCTCGAAGGTGACCTGCGGGGTATTTTGTGATAGACGGCCCGTTGTCCGTCATCTTAGAGACCCTACGTAGCACGAGCCGCGAACGTAACGTAGCGGCGCAGTTCGCATCTGTATTATATGCGGTTGGATACTGGCCATCGATGAGACGTTTGGCGCTGATGGATGAGGCCAAGGAAAGATTCCCATTCACTTCCAGCACTTCATGGAGAGTGATGTCGATTGCCGGGACCTCCGAGTGCTGTCCACAGTCTCGGCTTTGGGTCGGTCTTAGCAATAGGAGGATGAGTGCAACTATGACAGATAGCCCAAAGGGCCATTAACACTGCGACATCTCCAGATAAATATTCGCAGCTACTCGTAGGCCCATAGCTACGTAAATAAGCATTAGTTCTACCCGAAATCGGATACGTGATTTCGGTGCGCCACATCGATATGTTGGGCCATGGATGTCGACTCGTTGAGGATCTTCGTTGTATTGAATGGGGACACTGTTACATATGCCTGTTTTCGGAACCTGCAGAAAGCCACTCGAAATAATGAGCGATAGCAAATGTATCACCGGCAGCAGTCGTATTTTCTATCACGAGTTGATTTAGATGTTTAGGCCTTCCGAGTTATGAGAGCGAAAGAGGTAGGCTTGCGGATAGATTGAAAATAAAGAACGAAAGCTTTCCGGCCCCACACCATCATCCATCTGATACCGTGTCTCATAAAGTTGGTCATCCAGCCTCCCCACATTGCCATCTGGGTGGCCTGAGGCACGCGCAGGCATCCAAACGTCACATTCCCATTCGACCACCTCTTAAAGGAAGGTTTAGGAAGGCTGTCTGCCTATGCCCATTTGAGCGCATCAGATAAACTCTAGTCCTGTTTAGCTTATTGGGTTTACGCCTCTGAACGTCACCGGAAAGGCAAACCGCGCTATCTTATACAACCTCCCGAAACTCTTTCTTATCTGAGTTACGGGTAAAATGCCGCCGCCATCTTTAACTTTAACCCTTGCACAGCTGGAATTTTGGGTTAAAGGAAAAAGGGGCCGGGGTCGGCCATTGGATATTAAATGGGCTGCATCCCCAATGAACGAATGGTTAATTGAATGAACCACGCGATTGGTGTATCTCTATGAACGACCCTCTTGCATGATCGGCTCCAGCATTAACGGTAGCTGCAGCATTACCTCAAATTGCCTGGCGGATTCGCGTGAGGATCAGTCGACGACCCACGCTGACCCTGACGGCTTGAGTCACTACGCGGCCGCCATTACAGGCGTGTTAATTATTGTACAATTCCCAGCGCTCCCCTTCACATAACTGGTGCCGCTGCTGCAAGAGGAACCATTCCCTTATTGCAATACAACTTACAAGAAGATATCTCCTCTGACCTCCAATTGTAAAGGTAAGTGAACCCGAGAAAGTCGTGTTGCAGTGTTTCAGATGCGTGCCATACCTACATACATGCACATACATATCTTACATACATTAGTTACAAGCACCTTACCCGCCCCGGTATATGGACCATACGGCATACGGTAGGAGTCCACTCCGTCCATAAAACCCCCTGGAGCTTTAAATATCATTAAGCACCATCCCCCGGCAATGCACCCTTTTATGCCCCTTAAGGGTTTCCAACTCGATCATGAGCTTACCACAATCATTACTTCGCCAGATATTTGACCAGGCTTTCCAACCTTCTGTCATACGTACGAGGAAACACAGACGCAAGCGCACGCGCATGCAGACGCATCACATACGGATACACATACAGGCAACGCTGGATAAACGCATACGTTTGGCCGTGGTCCCTTTCAGATAAGATCGGTGGAGGGGACGGGACGGAGCAATCGGACGTTTGAACGACAAAAGCGAACTTCGCTAGTGATAATTGCTATCAGAGTTATCCCGATGGCGACCTTCGGACGTTCATTCAAGCCTGCCTCGTATCTTTCTTCCGTGACAGCCAGACGACCGCCCATGGCCGGTAGGACCATGTCCAACTCGTCCGACGTATCACCGGCAGCTTCGTCGCCAGCGACCCCGGAGCCTCGGCCGGACGACATCGTCTTATCAGCAAGACACTCCCCGACGGGGTTCACGGAGCATCAAAGGTTCTCTTCGTCGAGATCACCTCATATGCACTTAAGACCGCCTTCTGCTAGTGGCCTAGGTATGTGTATTTTCACATCCTGCACGTTTCGTATAATACGATACCCGTATGGGATTCTATAAGGGTCTCGTTTTCCGGCCTCGTATCAGTCTAACGTCCGCTTGTGACATGCGAGTTGCGTGTTGGTTCGAGAGAGGTCAGCCTTAGTCGGCGCGCTTAGATTTCTGCCTAGTTGGAAACTATTATTAGATGCTACCTAGTGGTTGGTTTGATGACTGTTTGTTGCCGGTTTGCCCGATTTAGTAGTCGGGCTCTCGGATTGCCGAATCGCCTGAGAAGTCAGATGAGAGCTTCACCAAAAGCCAATCAAGCCTACTCCCCAGGACAAAGGGCGAAGAGAAAACCAGCCAACGAACAAATGAAAATGACAATGCAACCCCCAGAGCCCGCACGTTGCTTTGACAGGTGACAGGGTGCTAGCATTCTCGTCCGTTAATTTCCGCTCTCTCTTCTTGTCTTCCCTTTCTCGGCGAGTAAGGAGCAGTGGCCGCCCGCGTCCTTTTCCGGGATCTCCTCTTCCACCGATTTTATGCCCCCGTCTCCTTGGTCGACCAAAGTTAGCGACATGCCACTACAGCAGCCTAATATTAGCCTCTGAAGCGGGGTGCATCTGCCCCGATATTCTGATAGGCGGGTGGGTGTCGGGTCACTGAAAAACACACGGCAAAAGGAGGATCCCCCTGCCCTCCCCAGTGCAACCCCCAATGCCCCCCTCGGGCCCCCATCTAAACTCGACCCGAATTTCTCTTTTAATTAGCGATGTTTTCGGGCAGCAGAATGGGCCGATACCCCAATACGGTTGCGTCATACCAAGATGCTAATCCTTAATAATTACCAATCGAACCAGGCCATTCTCCCTCACGAACTCCCATCTCCCATGAGTCATCACATGTAGATTCTCCACGGTCGACACCGGCGGGAAGCAGGCCAATCGCTATCGAACTCCCAACCCCGAAGAACGTCAACAGTGCCCCGGTTTATACACCGCCGGCACCACTCTCTGCTCGCGGGGATCTTCCTTGGTATGTGTTGTCCTCTCTGTAGATCCGTCACAATTTTCCCTTTTACCTTTGTCTAGTCTAAAGTTACTGCCATGGCTTGTCGTACATAGAGCAACCGAATCTCGGCACCCCCCTTACTGTAGGGCTGTGTGGTACTAATTAGGCGAAATTAGTGGTTATTTTCCTTTGCACGAGGAACAACCCAAGCTCTACCGTCCTCACCCTTTTGAGCTGGACGCCTCTAAAGCCCGAAAGAAATCCATCCAGCTCGCCTCTGGGCCAAGCCCTTCTGATAGTCAAGTGTTCGTGTCCAACATCACGGCTACCGGCACTATTGCCTTTGCTAGTTCCTGTAAGGCCGCAGCCGCAGCCGCCGCCGCCGCCGCCACATCATCAGCCATGGCCGATCAAACAGCGCGTCTGCAGCCTGATGGCGCGAGCTCGCAGGATCCCAAACCCTGCACCCCTGTCACCTCGTACAACCCGAGTCCGTATCAGGAAAACGCGTTACCAATGGGGAAGTATTATCCCTCAAACTACGAGAAGCGGAAAATGCAGAAGCAACGTCCGCACATATCAGACGTCACTTCGAGTCCGATGAAGTCGGACACCCACGTCACAACCGCTCGGCAGGGCTCGATGGCCGGACATGCACGGCACGAGTCAGAGGCTAAGCGCAGATTGGCACAGTACCAGCGTGACATGATCGCGCAAGCCGCCATGGCCCTGGGCGGCTCCAACATCAATAGAGCCGCGGTGCCGACTCTGGCGAACATAGGCTTCAGCAGCCTTCCCAAGCCAGACAAGCCCAGGCTTCAACCTCTAGGGAGCCCGGGACCGGTGACGCCCATGGAGCTCGAAGGAGCGGATGGGTATCTCGACGCCCGGGCACCTGGAGAAGAAGCCCAGAAAGAGGAGATTGCAAGGGCGATGCGACTTGATGTGGAGAGACGCAGACGCGAAGGCGCCAGTTCACCCGTGGTTGAACTGGGTCCCAGCACCTGCTAAGTTCTCGAACCGCTGCCTCGAGCTCTTATTGCCCCTAAGCAGCAAGCCAAATCATCACAGATATAGAGCATATAAGTCTCCCATGTTCGAAGACATCGTCCCTACGAGCCACCGGCACCTCTCACCGGCTAAGTAGTAACGGACACATCCCGGATACTCCCGACTTTACTTGCCGCAGCGTTCCCTTAAGATATCAGCTGCGTATCCTTCGTCAATATCGCTAAGAGCGGATGTTATGGGGCTCTGGGATACTGTGGTGATGATACGACTCTGCGAGGCATAAAAGCGTCGGGGATTACTCTTTTCTTAGCACATATTTCACCAACCGCGGCGCGTTCATATTTACGTCTGGGTCGCGCTGGATCATGCTATTTTCGCCGAGTGGAAGAAGTATACGCGAACTTCCCACGGCAACTCTCGCATTGCACGGCGTTCACAGCGGGTATCCGGAATTCGCATCTAGCTCGACCATGATACCCCCATTGTTTTTCATTAGCCGAGATCACCCCCCTTCGAAGGGTCTCAGACGCGCAGTTTTTTTTTTTTTTTTTTTTTTAACCCCGG
>QJOA01001081.1:0-12975 GCA_004155915.1 Monosporascus sp. CRB-9-2
CGGTAAAGAATCCATCCATGGTGCCCAGGCATGGTGGCAAGAAACCCGTTTCGACTTAGTTTTATGTGTGGCAAGCTGAAACCACAAGTGATACCGCTGCGTTACGAGGGCTCATAACCTCTTGGATTATGGCAAAAGATCGGGCGCTCGAACTGCGTTAGTAGTTCAAGCGTAATATAATTATATATTCCTACACTGCCCTTATCGACTCAGTGCCTAATAACTGAAGTGGCATTCTCGAAGATGGCCTCATCGCCAAGCTCACATATTACGCCACAGCCACCTGTACTTCTCAACTGCGGGGGATATTACATTGGGTTGCAACGCTATCATGGGGAATGTTGAACGGAGATCGTAGTGCTAGCTGGGCATCAGAAAGGGGTTTTCCCAACCCCCCGAATTTCGACGCCACCAGTTGCTCGCCTGCTCAATTCTGTGCAGTCGTCACAACAAAGTGGCGCTTTCCTCTAAAACTTACCATTAGACAGACTATAGGTGGTTATCAGTCGGCGTCGTTCTAGCCTCAACACACATCCGCGAGTCTCAGTCTCCTGCACGCCGATTCAAGTCGTTCTCAGCACACCAGCGTAACAGTTCCTATTACGAAAGAGTATATGTGAATGACATTCGAACCTGCTGAAAAGCGGCCAAAGATATTGATTCAGGGCAGTATGAGGCTCGTAGTGCTTCTGGTTCCTGCTTGCAAATGGGATTGAACACACAAACAGGGCGAAATGGTTGCAAGTGTGTATACGTGTCTAAGAGGACACAGCAACTCCATGATTGGCAATGCTTAAACAAATGTGTTCATAGAAGTCTATGCTATTAACAAGGGGTTATTGTGGGAAGCTGTCCGTAAGGGGTCGCGGTTCTATCAAAATAGGTCCTGTCGACAGCGGATTCGTTGTTAGAATTCAGAAGGCTTGCTTGTAGCGTCTGACTGCCTCATGTCGTCATCAGCTGCCAGAACCAGGGCCCGCGCCCCCCCTGAATCAGATATATAAGCTCCGGTTTCTTGGGTATGCAGGTCGACCCTTTCCTGTAAAAGAAAACGAAGCTCCTATTTGCTATTAGGAACATCTAATCTACCGGTACTATCCGCAATCTATTCTAAAATGGTATAAATCACTCCTGCGCCACACTGCCGGCCAGCATGCATCCGAGCGTGGCTGAGGAGGCTTGAGCACCTTTCGGCGATTCCGTCCATAACCTTCTATTATAAAGAAGTGACAGAGCTGCAAATAAGTATTTCTTAAAAGCATAGCAAATGGAAAACGTGGATGCTCAGAGCCCTCGCTTTGGAAACTAGCCACTACTTGACATCACTTTGATCAAAGAAGCGTATGTTCTTCAGCAAGGGGGATTATGATCATGACTTGTAGTCAATAATCCCCCTGAATGAACTCCACAAGTCCATCATCCGCTAGCCTCTTACGCGGGGGCCGGGGCCCACCGAAGGGGGGTTGAGCATTTCTGAGAAAAGACTAGCTTCTCCCCCAAGAAGCCATGGATAATTGGAATCATGATCTACCTTTCCGTATGCACAAAACGGTGCCAGTGACGCGTCGGGCCACCCGCCGACGCCATTGTCCACCTATTTATCAGTGATCTTCCCTTCGGCTTTCTGAACATTGTAACCTGGAAACTTTGCGCCATTAGTTATCGCCTAAGGAATAAACCCGACCGACTTCGATTTAATCGTTCTTGCCTGTCCCAATGCGCACGCAACACCTGTCACCCTCATCTTCTTCGCAGTCTCCAGCTGGTTGTTCATTCCGCTACACTCTCCGCCCGGACTGAATCAATTTCTTGAATTGGGACCTTTCAATCAATTCAACCATGCCTTCGCAAATGGTAAAGGCCACACTGGCCGCTACCACTCTCGCCAGCGCCTCCAACATCCTCGCCCAGTTCCTCGAAGCGTATCGAGGCAAGCAGCCATTCGCCTTCAACCTGGCTGAGTTCATCCGCTTCGTCCTCGTCGCCTTCATAACCACTCCTCCGAACTACCAATGGCAGCAGCTGCTCGAGCGCTCGTTTCCCGCATATGAGCTGAGGCCGCCGGCCCCCGACGCGGAAAAACAAGAGCAGATGAGCGAGAGGGCCCGGGATCCGGAGCAGAAGCCCAAGCTGAACCTGCGGAACACCATGACGAAGTGGTTTATCGACTGTATCACGCTGGGCGCTATCTTCAACACGGTCGCGTTCCTCGTCCTCATGGGCATACTGAAGAGGCAGCCGATGGGTCAGATAGGGCACAACATCAGGACGGAAACGATCCCCATCATCGTGGCGGGTTACAAGATCTGGCCGTTTGCATCGATCGTAAGCTTCAGCTGCGTTCCCGTGGAGAAGCGCATCGTTTTCCTGAACTTTGTGGGGCTAATCTGGGGTATTTACATGAGCCTCGTGGGGGCAAGAATCTAGAGGCTGATACTTCCCCTTACACATCCACTGGAGTGGCTGTGCAAGAACCACGTCGAGAGCTGGGATCGTGTCTGTGACCAATGAGACCTGAATTGTTTCCCGACTCCAGTTGGTGCCGGCCCGGGTTACATCTGTCGTTGGAATATGTGCGCAGTTCTTCGATTTGTCAAACTATGATAGAATTGCGGAGTCGTTACAAGCAACCCCTGCGAACGATTTCGATATTGCGGGATGGATTTGTGTATCAACGGTGGGCCAAGGGTATGGGCTCTAACCTGCGAGAATATCGCTATGTAAATAGTTACGGCGTGCTTGGGAGGCATTGATCGGGGATCAACGCATAACCTATGAATATATAGGCCTGTGAACATTGCAAGTATCATACGCCCAGTTAGTTGGTTCTTAGCCCGACATCGAAACGTGAATTTTGTTGCCCTTCACGTATATCGTGGAAGACTAGTTGATGACGACGAGAGACCAGTACGAGGTTATCACCAAATTAAGCCAGGACTGTTTAGGCTCGGACCCTCCAAGAAGCACCAGCCTTGGGGTATCGTCGACTCCCTTCAACTAACCTTCACCACTGTGTACTCTGCTGCGGCTTGGGGCGCTACATTAGTATTGGACCAGTGCGCTGTTTGGAAGGATGGTAAGTCTTCGAGGCCCGATCTGGCATCTGTGATTCCCTGCAAGATTCACGCCCATGCGCTTTTTCAGACATCGCTAACACGTAACCAGGTAAGGTGATCGGGGTCGAGGGAAGGCATTGGGACAATGACTTGTTCAGCTTGAAGTTCTCCGTGATAGTCGGCGCTGATGACTGCTGATGTTCTCTCGGGCTCATATCACGTCCTGGCTGAGGATGAATCATAACTAGGTATAAGTGGCAAAGGCGTCGAGTATCCATAATTCATTGGCCACGCGTTTCATTATCAGAAGCTAGGAGAGGAGCTCGTTTATCGAGTAGCTCAACCTGTGCGGTTCACATTGTTCAAAATTCCACATTCCACTCGTAATTGCTTGCGATCAGCTCATCACATCACATGCGAGATGCCGAGCGAGGTTCGTCCCATTCCATTCTGCTTCGCTACCGGAATGAATCCGGGAGATGTTTGTCACATTCACATAACTTAAACGAGTCCACGTGGCAGGGTCTTCGGTTATGCCATTTCAGTGTCACGAGAGGCAGAACAAGTTGTAGACTTCGGACAGAATTTGTGGGATATTCCAGGAGGATCATTACCAGCGACTCATTTTTATTCTATCTGGCTGTCCGCATGACCGCAATGCATAATCATCAATTGTTCTATATGCGAGAGTTCCGTGAGTCAGCCCGGATAGATAAGTACTTGCAACTCGTCTCACCGAGTGCAAGTTCGAGCCGCCTATTTTCTTACATTCCGTGCTGTACTGAAGCTTCGCCGTAGTCTTCGAGCATCTATCCTCACGATAATCTTCATTCCTCAGTATGCTTGCGGCAATGTTTTGCTCGATAGCGACTCTCCTCTTGGCGTCCACCCCGATGTTCGGGGCGAAAGGACTTGTAGGTCCATCCCCTAGACTGCGCCCTGAGTCTCTAGGAATATGCTTATTTAACTCTGTCCCTAGGCTACGACCACCAAACCCTCGGCTCACGGACCGTCTCCGTCGACTGCTGCACACACTGAGACGGCCGTGCCGATGATGTATACGGGGGCGCTCCGCGCCGGCGGACCGAACGTAACGTACAACGGCACCCTCCAGTCTATCGTCAAGCAGATTCGCGCCGAGAACCCGCATTACACCTTCCGGAACCGAACCACGTTCCCCATCACATCTGATTGCAATACGAAGTCGGGCGATACGGGCGTCGGCCGTTCTGATACTACCGGCGCGATGTGTTCTGACGGAGCGCACAATGCGCGCGACGTACGTGGATAAGTTATATCATGCGTACATTGGTTGGAGCTTAAGGTTAAAGAGCGGGCGCTAACTTCCCAGCATCATAATTAGAACAATGTATTTTGCGGCATTGGCGGTGACGGGTGGGCCGACAAAGGCGCCATCCTGGAGGCCATCACGTACCTCCAGGACCTTACCGGCGCCTGTTACGCGTTTCCGGGCCCGGGTTTCTGTGGCAGAATAAGCTGCTCGTACAACAGCGCCGTGTGGTAAGTTATGCTATTTCACCATATAGCTCACCGCCTAGCAGCGCTAGATATAGACTGCGTGACTGCTTTCTATTTACTACCCTCGTTACAGCGAAGAGAATTCGTGCTGGCTAACCTCTACGCTACGGTAACTAGGTGGTGCAATGATAAGCCTAAGGTCGTGAACTACCCGTGCAGCTTCTTTGCCGACTTGGTGCAGACGATAACTAACGAGTGCTCCGACTAGTGGGAGAAGCAGACCTAGGGTTAGGTCTTCTCCGAGGACCGGTCGTACAATGTTATTGTCGGCCGCGACTGGTGTTGAATTTTCCGGGGTTTTCACTTCTCTTAGCTAAGTTACTGCCTGTCGTCAATGGAAGGGGGGTACATGGGGTCAAATAGGCGTTCGGCGGCTTCTCTGTGGTTTGCTATATACATTGGCGGGCAGCTTCTCTGATACCGTGACTGGTTTACAAAGGCGTTTTGGAGTTCGGCTGTCTATGGGATAATTTGATGGAGACAGCTAGCATTATATTACACGCGATTCTAATGGATAGACCGACATCTCAATGCTCGTTTATAGGGGCAGGGTGCATATCTGGGGCCGACTTCACAAGATCAACTTGGGAGGGTCGGGCTTTCCCTTACTGGCTGTTATCCTGCCCTCCATAGATTTAAGGGGCTAGCAACCCCGACTTCGCAAAGCGTATGTGTGCATCTTCTAATTATGTTATTTAAGTTATAGCCCCCTTCCGATGAGGATATTAGAGACTGCATTTCTAGGATACCTAAGATGAGTAAAAATTTATGTAGATGAAATCCCCTACACTAAAGGAAGGCATGAAGGATCATGCAATTTCGACGCTATCTATCTTGAATGTCCACTGCCACCGCTGCTCCTAATTAAACAGTTGGCAACAGGATGGCAGCCGTACCTAGCAGTAAAACATAAGCTCGTGGACACTACTCGTCACCCGCAATCAGAGCCTGTTTCGGAAAGAAAGGGAGGGGTGTCTCTCGGTTAACTAAGCGATCACAAAGCAATGTCACGTCGCACGGCGGCCGTCAGATAACGTACCCGCGGATCTCGCTAACTAGATAATCGAGCGAACTGCTTCCTCTCAACGCTATACATCCTAACCTATTTAGTTGGGAGCTTCTTGGCCGGGAAGAAGCGATCCGTAAGACTGAGATGCGGCAGACGGACCCTGCGTGCTATGTGACCCGGCAGTTACGAACTTGCGCCCGCTTCGCGGCGCAAGCATGTGCAATAGTCCGGAGACGTCTAAGCTAGGAAACTAAAGGAGGAGCAAACTAGACTATCGGAATACAGGGTCTAACCAACCGTCGGAATAGCCTGTGCGATTCGCTTTCCGCGACCTAGGGGTCGTGCCACAAGCGACCTACCTCTTTAAGCTTGGGACCGAGTACACATAGGCAGAGGTCGAAGCAACTTCACCGAAATCCACTGGTTGCGTAATTTGTTACGCAACCGCCAAGCCTACGCCACCCATTTAGCCTTCCTGATATGGACATCTACCTATTTAAAGCTTTCTTAAATAGGTATCGTATCTATAATAAATGATCCTTATAACGGTATAAGTTCCATTATTAATAAACCTTAATTATAAGTAATAATATTAATAAGTAATTATTTATACCGTTATATAAAACATTTAATTTATTTAAAAATATTTAAGATTTTAACTTATAATTTTTTTATAACTTTAAATATATTTATCGTTAAATAATATAAATAATATGTTAGCAGTCAGAGTAATCGAATGCAGGAATCTGGCGTAATTGCTCTATGTTGGTTCTCTAAGTTCTAGAAAAGGACAAATCTAGTCCGTAGGCAATCGCCCTTACATACACGATTGGGTAACAAAATATCGTCAGTGGACAAAGGCTGTCCTAGGCAGCATTCTACTGCCTAGCCTGAACAAACCTACCAGCCGGCAGCATTTAAAAGTACTAATTGCCGATAGGCCCTTTTACGTTAGGTAACCACAGCTAAAAAATCCGAAAAGTTCAAAATTAAATTTAAACATAATTAATTTATATAAAAATTAAACCTTAATTTTTATATTATTTTTAATTATTTTTTGACTTTTTAAATATTAAATTTTATATCAACCGTTTACAGTCCGTTTTCTTAAATAACTTCGTAAATTTATTAATAAGGTTATTTTTATTTTTTACGTATTAAAACTTAAAATTTTTTTACCTAAATCTTTTATCGTACTTAATAATATTGAATTTTTATATAACGTTTTTTTCGTAATATTTATATTTCTTTTCTATATTTAAATACTTGTGTATTATTTTTTAAGATAAAATAAAACCTTTAAATATAAACTTTAATTTTATTAAAAAGTTTTTAATTTTTATAATATTTATTATAATTACTTTTATATTTATTTATTTTGTTTTTATAATATATTTCGTAATAACGTTTTATAATTTTAATTTTTAAAATAGCAGTATTTTAAAGAAAAAAAATATATATAATTTATAATAAATTTAATTAAATTCTAATTACACTTAAAATTTATATTTATTATTTTAAATAATTTTAAATTATTATATTTTTAATAAGAGTAATTTTGTTTTAATTGTTTATACCGAAAAAATAAATTTATTATACCGTTTAAATATTACACTAGTTTTTTAATATATTTTTAATATTTAAATAATAAATTATTAAAAATGTAATTTACGTTAAGATTATAAATGTATATTCGGTTTTTTAATATAATTTAAAAAGTTAAATTCTTTTATTAAGTTCGTATATTCGAATATAATTTTTTTCGTATTTCGTTTAATTTAATTAATTTTAAATTTTTTTAATATATTATCATTAATTTACTTTAACGTCGCCAATTAATAGAACACGGATAATTCGTATATTTTTAAATATTAATGTACGTTCTTTAAGTTTTTAATCAAAACGTTTTTAACGATTCTTTTAATAACATTTAAAAATTATTATTTTTTAGTTTCAACAAGTAGGAAATTATTAACGTATAAGGCGATAACATATTTTGTTTTGAAATTATAATAAATTATATTATTCGAAATTAATAAATAAAAGCTTACTTTTGTAAATACTTTTTTAATGTTTTTTTATTAAGTAGCTCCGGCTTGTTTTAGGTCGTATAAAGGGTTTATTAAATTAAAAACTACTTGAAATAAAAAAACGGTACATTCTTTTATTTTTTAAGTACGTATCGAAATATTCCTTTAATATAAGGAATTGCTTTCTATAAATATTTTTTTTCGGTTTATTATTTAGGTACGTAGCGATAAAGTTGATCTAGAGTATGTGTTAGCTAAGATAAGCAGCTAGTGCTATTAAGATTTTTTAGTATATAATTTTTGTTATGTTTGTTACGGTTTTATTATAGTTAATTCTTTTTCGCTGAGTAAACTCTTTTATATAAATACGTAACGTTTTATATAAGCGAGCGAGCCGTTTTTGGCATTTTGCAATAATAAATTCAAATAATTTAATAATAGTATATCGTATTAATTTAAATTAATAGGATTTTCTTTCGCTAAACGTATTTATAATTTCGTTATAAGTACGCGTATTATACCCGAGCTTGCCGTAAACGTTATATTTTCGTTTTATAGATTTAATTTTTTTGCGATAATTTCTTTTAATTATTATTAGTTATACTTCTTTATTTTCCGTTTTTTTTAGGTTAAAAAAGTTTGTCCCTTTTACATAATAAATATTCCTCCTTTTTAAAAATGTTTATTTTTAGTTTTGTAACGTTTGTTTAAAATATAGTTCGTTTTGTATAATTAAACGTTTTTTTTCGGAAAAAAGCTGTTTTATATAATAATAATATGTAACCTTTTATTGTTAAATTAACCGATCTAAATATTTTTATTAGCAAGGTATTTTAATAATTTTTTTTTTTTTTGGAAATAGTAACCTTATTTTGTTATTTTTACGGATATTTTTAGGGATTTTTGCGCGATGTAAAATAAAACAGGCGGAAGTTAATAAGGAAACGATTGACGTAGATATAATTAAAAGAATCTTTAATTCTGAAAAAACGGTATTGGGATTAAATGGAATAAGATTAGTTTTTATAAATTTATATTTAATATTATTAGATACTATAATAATTTAAAATGCGTTATAAATGCTAGCAAGAAAATCTTTTTTGGTAATATAAGTCTAATGGCGTTATCTTAGGTTATCGATATATTGTAAATGATACGTTTAAAAAAATAAAATAAAATACTTTAAAATGTTAAAGCCGATACGAAAAATACGTAAGTATATAAAACGTAATAATATTATTATTAACGTAATATTTCTCGAATTTATCGAATAATAATTTTCGTAACCGTCGAAAATAAGAAAACGTTTCGAACTTTTTATACGTATCCGAATATATTTATTAAAATATTAGATTTATTCGAAATTTAATTTCTTCATTATTTAATTATTGTTATTTAATACGATTTTTTAATTAGTTATTAATACTAAATCATTACGGTATTAAGATTTAAGGTAAAATATTTTGTATTATAATAATAAATAACAGTATAACTTAATTTTAGAAATTAATAATTTAAATAATTATAATTTATTATTTATTTGTTTCTTACGTTTATTTATTTTTTTAGTATTTTTCGGTATTAAAAATTATTACATTCGTTATTATAAAAGGTTTTATTAGGAATGTAATTTTATTAAAATTATAAAATCCTTTTTATAATACCGTATTTTGTAATTATTTACGAAATATTTTTAAATATTCGTATAAAATCCGTTAATAATTAATTCTTTGATTTAAATATGTTTAAAAACTTTTTACCGTTAATAAAGTGCGACGTTTAATTAATTATAATAAGTTTTATAATACGTTAAGTTAATAATATATTAGTTATATTTTTAATATATTAAAGCCGGATAAGAAACGTTTACTTATTTAAATTAAATATTTTTTCGATAATTAATTTTGTTTCGGTTGGCGTTAATTCTTGCGAATTAGGAGTATTATCCATTTGGGTATATCGATTATGGTATCGGGTTTTTAAAATAAATTCGCGGATTTTATATATAAAATATAATTTTTTTAAAAAAAGTTTCGGGAATCTTTTTAACTTAAATAATTAAATTTGTTTTAGTTTCTTTTATAAGACATTTTATCCTTTTAGCGTTAAGAATTTATAATTAAAGTTGGAAGGTTAAAAAGTTGAAAAATTTAGTTGGTTTGCTTATATAGCTTGTTCGCTTGTATAAGACGTTACTTTATATTCATTTAGGTTTTTTATAAATATATATTTCTTTTTTAATATTTATTTGATGTTAATAAAGTGTTCATAGTTTCTTTTGTTAAAGGGCGTAAATTTAAAGGTTTTATGCGAAAACTCTTTTTTTTTCATTTTTGTAAAAATTGTTTTAAGTTATTTTTTGTTTTAGGCCCTTTATAGCTTCTTTTTAGACGGGTCGTCGTCCGTTATTGTAAATACCTTGTGGGTGGCGGATAATTTATTTAGGTTAATATTTTCCGAGTTTGTAAATTTAAAAATGTTATCGTATTTATTTTTTAGGATATTAGTTATTTGTTGGTATTCGTAAATGTTTCGGATAGTTTAACCGGCGTTTTCGTGGCCTTTAAAAAAATCGTCGTCGTTATCGCTTATTAATAGGTTAAAATAAAAGATATATAAGTTTTCATCGCCTTTTTCGCCCTTTTAAATTAAAGTTAGTTTTAATTCGGGTATTGCTTTAAGGACTTCGTTTAAGTTCTTTGAGGTATATAATTTAGGGATTATTTTTTTTCGTGCAGTCCTTTTTACGTTTAATTTTTTTTTTTTGGTTTCCTGATCCGTATCGTCCTCCGAAATAACGTTATCGTTTTTGTTTTTTACTTTAATATTTCTTTACTTTTAACGGTGTTTTAATCGTTTTTAGACGGGTTACAAAAGCGATTAAATAATACTTTTAAAGTTAAAAGATTTTCCTAACTTTTTTAAATCTTTATAAATTATAATATATACTATCATAAGTAATTTATCGTCCTTGAATAACTATATTTTATAATTATATATTCTTTAATAACTTAATAATATACCTTTTACTTTACGAGTTGCCAATTCTTTTAATTTGGTTTTATAAGTTTATTAATTAAAATTATATACTTATTATTAACGATTTAAAACTAATTATTATCAAATTTATATAACTTATTAAATTCGAATACGTTTTCGAAATATTCGATTATTATTATATTTTCTACTAAAAATTATATAATGTTATTAATTATATCTATTATAGCTTTTATTATTCAATTTTAAAAGTATATTAAGTTTTTTATTTAGGCTATAATCGCCCGAATCTTATCCTGCAAGAATTAAATATCTTTTTCCGCAATTCCGTTCTAATATTAATTATAAAAGCTAAAATTACCAATTTAATACCTTTAACCGTACAAAGCTTTTCGATTATACTTATACCGAACTTTCTGCCGCCGTCTAGGCGTAAGGTTTGCACTTTTTTATTTCAACCTTTTACGTTAAAAGAAGTCGTTTTTAAACGTCTGGTTATTTCTATAATATAAGCATATAAACTTTATTATAATTTATTTTTATTTTTAAATAAATAAAATTTTTATAACGTAACAAATCGTTTATAATAAAACCGAAGTAATTATTATTCTTAATATTAACGGATTTAACTAAACTAATATTATATTAAATAATCTTTTATATATATTACCTTCTCCGTTTTAAATTCGTAAATAAAACTTTCTGTAACTTTCTTTTCGTTTTACGTTATATAAAGAAGCGATTTTATTTCGTTAAGGTTTAAATTTATTCCCGTAAATCTTTTAATTGTTCAAATTAATCGTTTTATATTTAGATAATAAAAACGGCTGTATTAAAGGATGATTATTTTTATTATTTCGTCCGTTATACGAACTTTTTTATCCTTAAAAGCGTTAAATAGCACCTTTTTTAGGTTACTATCGTTCTTATCAAATGTCTGCCCTAATATGTATCCTTATTAATAGTTTTTATCGTTTGCAAATATCGGTATCTAAATATTAAGTTCCAGCTTTTTATAAAGTTATAAAAAAAAAGCCTTTCCGAAATACGTTAATTATTATTAACTAAAACCCGTTAAGGTTTATTAAAATGTTCCTCTTTAAATAACTTTCCTTTTTATCATATATCTTTTTAAGAAATACCTTTAAAAGGAAGTCGTTAATATATAACGTATATTTTGTTATAATTTCGTTGTTTTTTTACGGAAACTTTTTAAATGTTACTTTATTATTGCGAATAACGTAGCAGTTATAGGTTTTGTATTTGTTATAATATTAATACCTTTTAACCTAATATTTAATATTGTATTTTTTTTTAAGTTTAAAATATTACTCGTAATGTTAATATTCGTTTTTAAGTTTTAAAGTAACTTGTTTTTATCGTTTCTTATAAATAAGTAAACGTATAAAAATACAGCGCTTTTAATAATAATACTTTAAAACGTTTAACCGTTATAGCTTTAAAATATTTAGCTGTTATAATTACCTTTTAAAGCGTTTTGCTAGCGTTATTTATAACGGTCGTTTTAAGGTTCTTAATTATTAAAGCTTTAGGGTAGTTAGTTATTAAAATTTTAGGATAACTGGCTTTTATAGCTTTAGGCCTGTTGTTTTTTTAAAGCAACTGCTTCCGGGCTATTAATTCTTTAAAGCGTTTTATTATATTATTGTATAAGGTTTTAAAGCTGTTATTTATTAATATAAGCGTTAAATGTTTTTTTTATTGGAACGGTATAAGTTTCCTAGGTTTTTAAGGATGAATTACTTTTCGCTCTGTTTACCGTTACGGATGTTACGAAAGCTGTTGCTTTGGTTGTTGATCTTTTAACGTTGGCCTCGGTTTTTTTTTTCTTTTTTTTTTTGGCCGTTTTTCTCCTTTTATAACTTAGGGCAGGTTTTCGTTAAATATTCGTATTTGCTATAGTTAAGGCAAAGTGGATTTTCGTTCTTGTTTTAGGCGGACTTGTTATTTCGGGAGTTCTTATTATTTTTTTTACGCTTATTTCTTTAAGCGTTGTAAAATCTTTCGTTTTTTTTTTTTTTTTTTATATCGTTAGTTTGGTTGTGGAACTTTCTGTTGAAATCGTCGATTAGTTGCTAATAGGAATTATCCGTTTATTTAAGCATTAATTATATCGTTTTGTACCAGCTGCTAGCGCGATTCTTTATAGCAGTAAAAAATATCGTAATATACTTTTCGGTTTTAAGTTTTATGTTATAGCTTTTCATTTTTCGTAAAAGTTTCTAGAACTTGGTGGTAAACTGTATAGGGGTTTTTTTTATCGTATGTGATTTTGTTAAGTTTCTTTTAAAGGAACCTTTGCCGCGCCTTGCTTGTTGTTACC
>QJOA01001082.1:0-12916 GCA_004155915.1 Monosporascus sp. CRB-9-2
TTTTTAATAAATTTTTTTTTTTTTTTTTTTGCAATAAATTAAACCGATACTATGGACATGGAAAAAACTTTCTTTTTAATAAAATAATATAATTTATAAAGAATTCTTTATATTATAAAAAAATATTTTCGAAATCCGTATATGGACTTTTATAAATATAAAATTATCTTTCGTTTTTTATATATTAGAAATATTGTTGTAAATATATCGTTTAATATTTTGATATTAACGAAAACGTTTATTATATTGTATTAAATAAATTCTAAATCGAAAGCAATAATTATTATTATAAATATTTTAAAGGATTTTTTATTAACGTCAACGTCTACGTATTTTCAAATACGGATTTAATTTATTAATGATTTTGTATTATAACGTAAGATTTATATTTTTAAAATTATTTATATTTATTAAATTTATGTACGTATATTTATATTACTTTAATACTTAGTAACTTTTAATATTATTTTCACTAATTTTAAATTCCGTAATTATTTTTAAATAATTTTATAAATAAATACATTTTACTTTAAAAAAATATTTTTTATAAATTCAAACTTTAAATTTTCGTGTTTTTTAAACGGTGGTAGCAAGTTTCGCCGGTATATCCTATTTGTATTTCTTAAATTAAATTTACTTTTCCAGTTAAGATTTTTATTACTAAAGTAGTTAACATATTTATTAAAAAGTTTCGTAAATTTAGTTTTAATTATCCGCTTATTATTTAACGTACCGATTAAGGTTATTTCTTTGCTTGCGATAAATATCAATTTTTAATTTATCCGGCATTATTCTTATTTTAAAAACCATTTTAGCCAGAATTACTAACGGAAATATTTTATTTAAAATTATTATTATATTTTGCTATCGGTAACGATTAAAGTTATTATTATTCGGTTAAATTAAACGATCGATATTTTTCTAACGTTATATAAACTTTTTAATAATAACGGTTATTAATATTATTATAAATAAATAAAACAAATTTTAAAATTATAAAAGGTTCCAAAAAATTATAATATAAAGGTAAATTAATATTATTATTATATATCGTATTTAAAACATTCTACACTTAAAAGCCGTATCTATTTAACGGCTTTTTGTTTCCTTAATATTTTTATAAAAATACGTTAAATTTTCTATTCTTTTTTTAACTTTATAAAGTAAAGATTTAAGTAAATATAAATATCTAAAAGTTTGATTATGAAATAAATAAGCGTTTTTCGGTAATATAATAAATTATTTCGTAAATCATCGATATTTTTAATAAAAAAATTGTTTTCGTTCAAAATTATATTTTATATAATATAAACTTTATTAATTAATAAACTTTATAGTCGATAAATATTTAATAAGTTATATTTAATAAGGTATTTTATTTATATTTTAAAATATAATTTATAAGATCGATTCTTTTTAAAAGATTATATTTACGGTTGTAAGGTACGTTTTATAATTATAAATTTTAAAATATATTTGGTAAATTGATAATCCTTAATTATTAAGTTACCCTTAAATTTAAAATAAATATAAAGATATTTATATAATAATTATTAAAAAGAAAACATTTTAAGGTTCGGTTATATAAATATATCGTTATTTTATAAATTTTTATTGATAAAAAAATAAATTATTTCTTTATTCTTTTATAATTATACACTCCGAAAGTTTTACGATATTATTTCGTAATTATATATATAACGTTTAAGACTTATACCGTATATATTTTTTATTTTAAAAAAACTTAAAACTTTAATTTTTTTAATAATTTTATTATAGTATTTAAAAATCTTAAATAATACCTGGTTTTAATAAGCTATTACTTTTAAAAAATCCTAAAGTATTTTTACGAAACTTTCGACTTTTTGGTTTTCAAGATAAAAATTAAATTTATATCCGGAATAACGATTAATAAATAATATAAAACTTTTAAATTCTTCGGAAGTTTTTTTAAAATCGAAAAGATTAACTATAAATTTTTATTTTATTTTTAATAATTGAATTTGGGATTTTCGTCTATTTTATTATTTTACTTTTCAATATTCGTAAACGTTATATTTTATAATTATTAATTCTTTAATTTATACCCGTTTAAAATAATCGGTAAGTAATTTAAAACCTTTAAGTCCGAATATTTTAACCGTAAATATTAAAGGTTTATTAAATTAATATTTAAAAGTTTTTTAATTTAAGAATTAAATTTATTACGGCAAGTCTCAAATCCCATTTTAAAAATATTTATTAAAATATTGTCGATTATAAATTAATTTTAATTATCCGTTAAATAATAAAAATTCTAAACATTTTTTTTCGCCGTAAATAATTATTAAAGTTTTATTACTCATTAATACCTTTTTCTTCGAAATAAACGTAAAAATATTAAATTATATACGAAATTTATATAATAAACTACGTTATATAATTAAATAATTAATAATTTACTTAATTTATTAAGCTTAATATTAAATTTCCGGTATTTTAAAATAAGTATTAATATATTACTTTTATAAACGGTATTTTTTAAAGAATTATATAATAATATTAAAAATATGTAAAATAATTTTTAAATTTATAATAGCTAAATCTTTTAAAAAATTAATAAATCAATAAAAGGTTTTTCTTTTATATACATTATATAAAAAAATTAATTATTAAGTTTTTATTTTAATTCTTTTTTTAAACGTCGGATTTCGTTCTGTAATCACGTATCACGTATTATTCGGTATTTAATTAAATTTTAAATCAAAAGATTTATTTAATAAAAGCTTTTTTGAAAAATACGTAAAAATATTTAAAAAGTTAGTAAATTTGTAAATAAGCATAATAACGCCTTCCGTTTCTTACCTTTAAATTAAATTCTTAACGTTTATGTTTAAAATTATTACCTACTTTCTTTTTTTAAAATCTTTTTTATTTAAAAAGGTTTTTTTGCTTTTTTTTTCGGAATTAACGGAAACTATTTTCGATTATTTATTCGGTTATATTAACTATTTAGTTATTTTTTATTTTGATCCGTTTTCTTTTAAAAACCCGTAAAAAATACGTTTATGTTCCGCTTTAAAATTTTATAAAGATATGTTATCTTTTATTCGTTTCGAAAAACGGCTATAACTTTTTAAATATAAAACTTTTTATTTATAATATCGTCTTTGCGTATTATTCGCAACTTTAAAACTTCATTATTTAAAATCGATTTTATTATTATTAATAAATATTTAATTTAAGTCCGACAATTCATTATTTTAAGGACTTTATATTTATAACTTATAATTATCATCGTTTTTTTATTTTTACATTTATTCTTTTATTCTTTTGTGTAACTTAACGAAAAACTTAAAATATTAACGATATTAATTTTGAATATTATCAACTAGATCGTTTTCGTATACTTTTCCGGCGATAATTAACGTTACGTATTAAGTTTTAAAATTTTGATTTTTTAATAAAGCAGCTTTTTAAATAATTAATAATATTGACAATATAATTTAATTAAAAAATTTTTAAATTTTCCCGGATATTGTAATCTTTTTAATTTTTATATACGAATTTGCTTTAAATTTAAAAATAAGCTTTTTATTTATCGGTAATTAAATTTAATAAGTCCGTTTTATTAGAAAATTCTATAACAATTCATTTATTAAATTGTTATTTCGATATTATATATACGTTCTTTTTAAAAAAAATTTACATCCGTAATTCTTTTGGTTTAATAATATATATTTCGTTACTTTTAAAATCGATAAATTTCTAAACGATTATGTTATCGGCTTGCTTTCGAAACTCGGTTTTTTGAGGTACCTAATTCTAAAAAATATTATATATTCCCGAAGAAATAATTAAAATTCATATTATCAGTTCGAATAAATATAATTTAAACAAAGTACGTATATTGCTTATATATGTAAATAATTTTTAAGCAAAATAAAACTTTTAATTATTAAAAATTGCGTCACTTTTGAATTATATATGTTTTGGTTGTTTTATTTATCATGGAGTTCTTTGACCGCGTCGGTCAGGGCTTATATTAATGGGTGTGACTGGTGTAGTCCCCACTTGGAGCCACAGGTAATCTCCCTGGTGTCCTGTCTATCTTAGAACCCCTGATATCTAACAGTTCTTCGAAAATAAAGAAAATAACGACGATAATACGAATTGTATTATTATATGATTTGTTAAATATAGACTTAATTAAATAAGTGATTGTTGAGATATTTTTATTCGCGCCAAAGGGTTATGTTATTGATGGCTTTAAAAGTGGGTGGCGTGTTGGGGGGATAGAGCGTAAGGGGGGGGGAACGGACTTAATATATTTCGGGTGCTTTAAATTTCCGGACCGGCCTTTAAATAGCTTTTAACCTGTCGTACTTTTTGTATATAAAGTTATAAAAGGCGTACGGATAATTTGCTTTAAATAAAACATTAAGCTTAGCCGGCGGTTGTCGATAAACGGTAAGGCGTTGTCCTTTTTACAGCATTGCCGACAGAGACTCGTCGACCTTATTCTCGTTAACCAGGTGGTCCGACCGCATCATCTTGACGGCGCACCTTTAGAGAGGCGGCGGCGGCCACAAGAAACCTGTGAGGGCGAAGTCGTCGGTAGTGTCCTTCCTTAGGTCATATTGGACGACGCCGCCGTACTGCCCGTCGGGCATGCTCACAACTACATTGCCTAAGCGGATATCGTGCTTACCGGTCGGAACCCCTCCTCCGATACCCACGAGATATCGCCACTTAACGGAAGGGAAGGTTCGCGCCAGGTTCGTGGCCAAATTGCGAATACCCTCATCGGCAGCTTTGACAAGCATACGTTCCAGCGTACGCTAGTTGCGCTGATCGTCAGCAGCAACCTCCCCTTCGCCTTTGCCGATAACCAACTCTTCCGCGGTATCCTCGACTACCTGAATCCATCCGTAGCGATAAAGGAAGCTTGCCTCTCCGGCCCAGTGATCCGCTATATGATAATTCAACAATATAACCTCCATCGCCAGAAGGTTGTCGATATACTTCGGAACTCCCCTGGCAAGATACACGTCTCTTTTGATGGCTGGACCTCGCCGAACCAACTAGCGTTATACGGAATTGTATGCTTTTATCGCAACGATGCCAACCGGCTGTGTAAAATACTCCTCGGCATCCCTGAAGCTGGCCGCCACTTCGGTTCCTCTATCGCCGGCGAAGTCCTCGATATCCTTTACGCGTTCGGGATCACTGGTGAAAAGATCGGCTATTTCAAGCTCGATAATGCCGAGAATAACAACACTGCTATGGAGGTTATCGGTGCTGAACTAGGCTTTCAGGGCCACCTCCGGCGAGGCCGGTGTGTCGGCCATACCATTATTATCGCTGCGAAGGCTCTGTTATTCGGCACGCATCCTGACGCCTTCGAGCAGCAGCTAACCGGCGCTGAAGCGTTAACTGAGGCTGAATATCAAACTGGCGATCGAAGGGACTGGTGGGTAAGCTGCATAACCTAGTGGTAGACGTACGCAACAGCCACTGGCTATCTTATTTGTTCCGACAAATCCAACAGGTTAGTTGCCTTCTTTTGAAGCCTGATCAAACGCTGACGATACTGTTAATTGGGATGAGATCGACGGGGCTGCTATGCCGAAGGATCGGGCGAAGCGGCCACTCCGACTAGTTAGCGATAATATTACCCGATGGCTCTCACAGCTATATATGATCCGGCGCGCGTTGCAGTTGAATACTTCGATCATGATGCTTCTTATCGCTTTTAGGGAAGATTGGGAAAAAGACCATCGCTCGAAGAGAACCGGCAGGCTATCCCAGGCGAAACTGGCGAGACTTCCACGCATCCTGTGTGACGAGAACCAGCTAACCGATAACGACTGGGAGGTTCTTTTTCATCTTGAGGCTATCCTAACGGTTTTCGAAACTGTTGTGAAGACTCTCGAGGGCGACGGCCAAGTCCGCAAGCGCCGGCAAGGCTGGTTAGGTTCGTATGGGAATGTATGGGATATTATTCTCGGCATCGAGCTTTTATTAAGCAAACTAGAGGACTTTAAGCTGCTTGCGGAAGGCTTCCCTGATCCTGAAGAGCTTAGGATTAGCGTGAACCTCGCCTAGGAAAAGCTAGATGAATATTATCAACGGCTTAACGAAACTCCGATCTATTACGCAGCTATGGCGCTTCATCCAGCTTATCGGTGGGACTGGTTTGAAGAGACGTGGCAGTCAAAGCTGGCGTGGATCGAAAGGGCGGAGGCGCTAGTTAACGAGGTATGGGTAACCGATTATGCCCATCTCGATATTAGGGCTATGAGCCGAGGAAACGGCAAAACGACGAAGAACCTCGGCGAAGAGGTCACGATTCTTTAGTCCGTTTGAGCAAAATAATCGGTCAGCAGGGCCTTATCTAACGGCTGTGACCGGCGACGAATATATAGCTCGGCAACGAGACCGGGAAATAGGCGATAACGAGGTCCGCGATCCCGTCACTTACTGGATCGGGAAGCAAGAACGGTATCGTCGGCTATCGAAGATGGCCTTGGATTTCCTTACGATCCAGCTGATGTTTGCAGAGTGTGAGAGGGTATTTTCGGCCGCCGGCAAGATGGTGGCACCCACGAGGGCTAGTCTAGATGCTAGGCTTATTAGCGTTTCTCAGGTCCTTCGGTCTTGGTATCGCGCCGACATCCTGCAAGCGAAGGTTCTTGTTACAGTTAGGCTGATCGCGAGGAAAGGTTGCATAGAGTATGAAAAGTGTAAATTGTCATAAATAGTTCTGGCTCTAGAAAGCAGTGACTAGGAAGCTTTATATATAATTATCAGATAACTGTTAATATTAGGGGTTCTAAGATAGAACGCCACGGAGATTACCTGGGGCTTAGGTGGGAACTCCACTAGCCACATCTACCAGTATAATCCCCGACCAACACGGTTTAAGGGTTTTATGATCAATATAATAATAATTATTTTGACCTTAATATTAAATATACGTTTATATCCGATAATTAAAAGTTTTAATTTTATTTAATACCGATATTACGATTATAACGGTAAGCGACTTTTAATTATAATAATTAAAGTTATTAAAAAAAGATTATTTAATTTTTAAATACTGGAAATAATAAGATAACAAATTTTAAATTAAAGTAATAACCTTAAATTTATAAGATTATATAAACTCGGATTAAAAATTATTATGGCTTATTTAATTTATAAAGTTAAAATTTAGAAATTATCCGAAAAAAGTTAATTCGCAAATTATTCGAAATATTTCGATCGAGATTACCGCCGATAGTATAATCGTCGTATTAAGTTTTACTAAATAAGTAAATATTAACGGAAAATTTAGTTCCGTAATAAAAATAATTACCAAAAACAAATTTAGTTATAATACGGATTAAGTTATATACGTATACGAAAATAAAGAATATAAGGATTACTGAAAAAATATTAAAAAATTAACGAATTAAGTTTTATTATTAATATTTTTTAATTATTGATTTACGATTTATAAGTTAATAAAAACCTTTAATAAATAATATAATAATTTAAAAAAAACCGGTATTATTTATTAAAAAAAATTGAAACAGGAAAAAAAAAATATCGAATAATTATTAAGTTATTTATTAAGTTTTTAAAAGATTTCGGAATATAAGTGATTTAATGGAAAATAATTATATCGAACGTATATAATAAAAGTATTAAAAAAGTTAACGATATATAAAATTTAGCGAATAATTTAAAAAATGCTTTTAGTAACGTTTTTGGTTATTAAATTATAAGTTTTAAAATAATTTATAAAAAATAAATTAATTTTAATATTTTAAGGTACTGCGAAATAATAACGTATTTTAAGGTTTATGTTTTCGTATAATTAAAAAAATCCGTTCGTAAATTATTTAAAGCATATTCGGAATAATGTTTGAAAATATATACGATCCGGATTTCGAAATAAATAACGGTTTATTAAATCTTAATAAAATATAAAATTAATTAATTAATATTTTTATAAAAAAAACCTGAGAAACCGGTAAAAGTAAAAGTTAAAATCGAGGCGGTAAATTAACGGAATTAACGCGGAAATACGTTATTACCGATAAAAACTTTACCGGATTTATTTATTAAGTATATTTAGGTTTTTACGAATTATTAATTTGATGGTTTATTTTAAAAATAAAGTACCCGAATATTAAGAATTTAACGAAATTTTGATACGATTAATTAAAAAACGTATTAATATTATTATAAATTAAAAAAAAAATTTAAGAAATTAAGTTTTAGTGTATTATGCGAAAAGTCCGATTAATTAAAACGTAAAATAAGTATTATTAAGCTTATATTTTTAATATTTTATACAGTTTTTAAAATAATTATTTATTTTTAAAAAAAAATTATTTTCGATTTAAAAATTACTTTTTATTTTTTAATTAAATTAATAAATTTTTTAATTTTAAATTAATATATTTAAGTAATTATGTATTTATTAAAAATATAGTTATTTTTATTTTCGGATACGGAAAAATAAATATTCGTTTCGAAAGCTTAAATAGTTTCCGGTTAATGCGTTTATATAATATAACGTATTACGAAAAATTCGTTTATAACCTGGTAGTATTACGTTTGCTAAAAAAATAAGATTTTTAGTAGGATTATAAAAGGATTAATAATTATTTTCGACGGAAAAATAATTTAATTATTATAACGTTAATTAAAAAGTATGATTAAATAATAATCGAATATTTATTATTATAATTAATTCGGAAACTATTTTTTATTTAACGGAAAAAATTTAATTTATAAATAAAACGATTTTCGAATATTATTAATATTTAACGATAGCACTTAAAGCTTACTTATCCGGATTTAAAAGCCTTTAATTACTTTATGGGTTACTTTTAAAGGGTAAAGATGAAAAATTTTAGCCAGAAATACCGGAAAAAAGATAAAATTATTACCGTTGAATATAACGTATGCGGATGCGGAAAGGTAAAGCGCCTAAATTATAAAGTTTGCCGAAACTTACCCGTAAAACCGGAAATATAAATAATTATTAATTTTTAAAACCTGAAAAAAATTACAACCGTATTAATAACGTTATATTCGTAATTAATCGTTTTTCAGGTTATATTTAAAATTGGTACTTTAACGATAAAATAATCGAAATAATTATAATAACTTTAAATTAAATATTTGCCGTTTTCGAAAGTTATAATTATAAGGCAAAAGTTATAAAATATAATAACAAGTTATACGGTAAAAAATATTAAATTCGAAATTATTTATGTTTAAAGAAAAACGTTCGAATTAAACTTTTAGTACTTGATATATAAGTACAAAATAAAAGCGCTAAACGTTTAAAGGGTATAATTAAAATAAAAACGATTTGTATATAAAAAGGGGTAAAGTTATTATATTTTTTATAGGTAAAAATTTACCGCGTTATAGTTTATTTATATAACTGGACTTTTAAATATATATTTAATAAACTAACGTTATATAAACGTTTTTATATTTACTAAATATATAAAAGAAAAAAATAATTACCGATTAAAAGTTTTATTTAAATTATTTCCGAAATTATAATTATAAAGTTTACGTTTTAATAAAAAATATATAATATAAATAAAATAAAAAACGAAAATTTAATGCGAAAACTTAAATTAATTATTTTGTAAAATATTAATTATCGAATATTTACCGTATATGGAATTCCTTACCAAATAAGGTAATAATAATTTAAATAATTTAAAAAAATTTTTTTTTAAAGTAACCGAAGACAAATTACGTTATTTATTTAATAAAGTCAAATATTTAAAAGATTTACGTTTCGAATTTAAATTTACGGTTTACAAAAAAAAAAAAATTAAAAAAATTACGTAATTACTAAAAGTAAATTCGGATAACGTCGTTAAAAATAAAAACGTAATAAATTCGGATAAAATAAAAGAATTTTTTAAGAAATTTAATTCGTATAAATTTAATTAATTTTATACGAATATTTATTTCGTTTTTTATCCGACGCCTAATTTTATTCCGCCGCGTTTTATTATTTTATTAATTATTATTATTTAAGTTACCGCGGTTTTAAAGGAAAAAGTAATTGTAAACGCCGTTTTTAAAAAACGTAAAAATATCGATAAAATTTTTAATTCCGGAATTATATGCCGTATTTCGAATTAAAAAGTTACGTTTAATATAAAACGTTTAAAATCGGTAATCGAGTTAAAATACGGAAAGTAAATACATAAAGTATAAGTTATCCGGATAATAAATTATTTGTATCGTTGCCTTAATAATATAAAGATAAAAACTTAAATTAATACTTTTAAGCATAATTAAATTAAGCCTTTATTATAAATAAATAAAGAATTTATCGAAAATATTTTCCGTTAACTTTCAAAATTTATAAAAAGTTATAAAAGTACTTTATAAAAAATAAGTTTTAAAAAGTAAAAAAAACAATTTTTTAAATAATTATAAATACATAAGTTTATAAATAAAATATAACCGTAAAAACATTAACGGGAAATAATTACTGAACTATATATAAATATATATTTATAAGTTCGATAAATATAATAATTTCTTAAAATATAAAGTACGTTTAATAATACGAAATAATTAATAAATTTATAAAAAATACGGAAATATTTATATCTTTACTTTTATTAAAAAGTTTTTCCGAATTTTTATTATTATAATTACGCAATTTAATTTAAAGTTGATATAATATAACGTAATAAATATTTTTGTTAATATAAGGTTAAATAAGGAAATTTAAATAAAGATGTTACTAGAATACCGGAAACCTGGAATTACTTTACGTTTATTTAAAGTTTTATACGGATTAAAAAAAATCTTTTATTTTAATAAAAGAAATTATCGAAAACATTTATTGAATTAAGTTTTACCTCTATTTTTTACGAATTATATTATTTCGCGCGAAATGATATTTTCGTATTTTTTTTTCAATAATATAATTATTACGTATAAAAAAAGCGCGAAAAAATAATTAACGTAATAATTAATTAACTTAAAATAAAGTATTAACTTATTAAAAAAAATCAAATTTTAATAATTTTTAAGAATTAAAGTTATCCGAAATCGATCGAAACGTCGGATATAGTTATTATAATCGTTATATATTAATAAATTAATTAAACTAATCGAAAAGGAATTAAATTCCAGCCGAACCGATATTTTTATAAAAAATAAGAAATTATTTTTTAATTAAAAAATTGTATTTAATTATTTTATTAAAATATATTAAAAAAATCGGTTTAATATTATATATCGTAATTATTATTCGTCCGGATATAACCTTTATAATTTTTAAACTGGCGAGATTTAACATAAGTTTATACTCCAAATATTATATAAAAATAAACCGATTTATTTTATATTTCGTTAAAATAAACTATTACATTTTAAAATACGGCGGAATAAATATTTTCGAAATAATTAATAATATTTTTTTTACCGATAATTTAATCGACCGAAAAAGTTTTTAAATTTACGTAATACGTTTATTCGGTAATATTATCGAATAACGTATTAATAAAGAAAATATAATAATTATTTTTATAACAAAAACGGAATTATTAATATTTACTTAAACCGTAAAAAAAGGTTATATACGTATTACGATTAATTAAAAAATTCGGAAATCGATTCGAAACCTTAATTATTAATATTTAATATGATAATAAATAGATTATTAAATTTATTTATATAAATATTACCCAGTTCGAAACGAAATTAAAATATATAAATATTTATAATTATTAATTACGATAAAAAAAAATTTAAAAAAGGATCGAAATAATATATATTTTTACGAACGATATAATTATAAATAAGTTAATAAAGGTTTTTTTTTGCTACGTCTTCTAAATAATTTATTCGATAATTAAGGTTAACGGATAATAAAAAGAAAATATAAAAACGTTAAATTTAAGAATTATTTAATAAGAATTTGCAAAAATTTAAGGATAATTTTAATTAATTAATATTTTATATCTAGGGCCTGCTATTTAAAAAGTAGCCTTTAAAGGGGTATATCAGATAACTGTTAATATTAGGGGTTCTAAGATAAAACGCTACGGAGATTACCTATGGCTTAGGTAGGAATTCCACTAGCTACATCTACCAGTGTAAACCCCGACCGACACGGTCCAAAGGCTTCATAATCAATACAACGACAACTGTTTTAACCCTAATACTAAATACACGTTTATGTGCGATAATAATGTAGAAACACCGTAATAACGTTATTATGGGGCGTTTATAATTTTTTAAGGCTTAATAATTAAGCAAATAACCTTTATTTTGCGATATACTTTTTAAATAAATAGAAAATGTTTTTTTTTAAATTTGTTTATTATAGTTTTATATAATCTTTAAGGAAATATATTGATAAAAAAATGACGTAATTAAATATAAATATTAAATATGATAGCAAAAAAGTAAACGGTATATATTTTAAGTAATTTGAAAAAAGAAATTACTTTTTTTTTACCGTTTATAATAATAAATTACGAAAAATAAGTCCGTATATTAGGTATTTACAATTTATTTATTAAGTTATTAACCGTATAACGTTTATTTTTTTTCGATTTAAATAATAAATTTATAAATAATTTAAATTAAAAAAAAGATAATTTTAAAGTTAACGTATATATTATAACTTAGTATTATTATTATTATTATTATTATTATTATTATTATTATTATTATTATTATTATTATTATTATTATTAATAATGATAACGTAAATATAATTATTATTAAATAATTTTATATAGATTTGTTAACAGTAATTATAGTAAATACTTTTTGTATTTAACGTACCGTTATTACGCGCGTTTATGCGGTTTACGTTGCGCGTACGTAATCTGCTGCCGCCGTTGCCGCCGACGACGCCGCCGACGCTGCTGCCGCCGTTACC
>QJOA01001084.1:0-12879 GCA_004155915.1 Monosporascus sp. CRB-9-2
AAAAAAAAAAAAAAAAAAAAAAAAAAAAAAATTATAACGCGTTTAAATTAAAATTTCGATTATTAAAAAATATTATACGAAAATCCGGAAGTATTTCGTAAATAACTTAAGTTTGTTCGGACTATAATGGCGAAATACGGTATCGTAAAAAAGAATATTTATAACTTTAACGAAATGGGGTTTTTAATAAGGTTTTTTATAGTATCGAGCATAATTATTATAAAAATTAAAGGACGTAAAAAACCTAAATAAAACTAATAAGAAAATCGGAAAAAAAATGTATAATTATATAAGTTATTAATTTATAATGTTAAGTTTTACTTTTATTTATTATTTTTTAAAAAATATTTTGGGTTTTAATATCGAAAATATTAATTATTATCGGATTAAAAACTTGGTATGAATTATAATAGTTAAATAATAAACGAATGAGATTTAAAATAAATTTAACATTTTGATAAATATATACGAATGCGTACGAAAGGATCGAAACGTCATTTTATCTTCGACGATTATAAATATTACTATTCGATAAAATTCGAATAATATTGCGCGAATAACGGTATTATTACGTTTTATATGCCTGATTATTTTTTTATCGGTTTTAACCTTTCGACGTATTTTGTTTTCCCATATTAAAACGCGTTTATACGTTTTATATTGAGAATTTAATACGACGTTATTATATTTATATTATAAAAGAATTTTTTTTTTCAGTTTTTACGATACGTTTAAAACCGTTATAACGTCCGATAATATTAAAGTTTAAGTTTGCGAAAACTGGATTTATTTTATCCGATTTTAATAAAATCCTTTGCGAATACAATTTTTTTTTAGTTGTATTTATACCGACGGTTTTTACTTACGAAAAGTTTTTAAAATATTTATAAAATAATAAAGCAAAAATATTATTTATAAAAAAGGATTAAAAATTATTAAATTGGTTAATTTTTTAATTATAAACTATTTAATATTTTAGTAAAAGGTTATTTTTTAAAACTAAAAAGCCGGTTAATTACGCGAAATTAATTATATTTTTAATAAATACCGAAAAATTAGAAATAAAGGTTTTTTTAAAAAAAAATTTTTTATTATATATAAAAAAAGAACTTTTTTAAACGGAAAGAAAAAAGATAATAAAAAAATTTAACCGATAACGGTTAAAAGTAATTGTCATAAAAAGATTAAAACGAAAAAACAGAAATGTAACGTTTACGGTAAACCCGGACATAATACGCGTACTTATAAAAAAGTTATAAATACGTTTAACGAAAAAAAATTCGATTAATTTTAATCGATTTAAAATATTATGTTAAATTAATTTAAGTTTGTTATTATAAGATGCCAAAAAACGGCTCGCTTGCTTATCTGGCTTGCTCGCTTGTTTAATACGTTATAATAATTAGCAAAAAACGTTAAAACGGCATTTTTTTCCTTTTTAAAAACTTTCATAAACTTTTCGAATTAAAATAATTTTAATTAAAACCAAATTAAAAATATTAACAACAATATTAATATTTAACCGCGTAATAAAGCTTTTAAAAAAAAGGTCGGAACGACGTAATCGTAAAAGTTTCTAAATAAATCGAAATAATAATAAACAACGCCAAAAACTAAATATAAAGGACACATACTATAAAACTTACCTAAATACCTATTACAAATTATCTTAATACTTTTATATATTTCTTAAAAAAAATTTATAAAATTTCCGCTTTAATTAAACGACAATAATATTAATTTAAAAACGTATCATTACTGATTAATTCCTAAAGAAAAAAATCAACTGTTTATAAAAAAAATATATATATTTTTAAAAAAATTTAATAAATTCTTTTTGAAATTTTTTAACGTATTTTTTAATTTTTAATTAACGTAATACGATAAACGTTACGTTTTACGTTTTAAAAAATTCGATTATTTTAATTTTTAAATTTAAAAAATATATTTTTAACTTAAATGATAAGTTTTTAAATTATAAAATGACGATCTAAAATAACGGAATATACGCAGAGAAAATTTTCGTTTTAATTAAAAAATACGAAAAAATAATTATATTACTTTAAAGCTTTACGAGCTCGAAAACGTAATATTTATACAACGTAACCTATTACGAAAACTTCGTATATAATCTAATATTTTTCCGGCAACTCAGGAAAAAAAATTTTTAATATAATAACCGAAACAATTTTTTTAAATAAAATCAATTGAATAATTATTATAGCAATAAATAAATTTAATTAATTCGTTATCGAAAATATTAACGTAATAATACCTTATACAACCTTAGTTGTTTATAAACGAAACGTTAACTTATATATAATAAAACTATTATTAATTAATAACGGTATAATATAACATTTAAAACTAGAATATTTAGAATCTAAAATAATTATTTAATTATAATTTTATATAAGAAAATTTATATAGGAAATTTTAAAATAATTAAATAGTACATATATAACAAAATAAAATCTAAAAGGGAAATATACCAAAAATCGAAAAAAGGAACGTTTTAATTAAAATGACGTATTATTATCGATTTTATAAACTTCTAAGAAAATCTTAATAATATAAATACGTTATATTTACGAACGATAAATACGTAAACTTTATTTAAAATATTTACTTTAAAAATCGAAAACAAAATATATGAATTATAATATTCCGATATCTTTTAAATGTTTTAAAAAACAAAAATAAAATCCTTTTACAAATATTCGATATAATAACGAAATTTTAAACATTATTAACTTCGAAATATATTTTAAGCGCTTCCTTTTAATATTAAATTGAAACTGTTAATATTATATACCTAGGTCCAGAACAGGAGTATAAAACGTTTAAAAAATATACATAAAAAAAGTTAAAACACGAAATAATATTAAATTATTTTCGTTTTTAATTATATATCTTTTTAAAGTAATAATATATTTATATAACCGTATTTTTAAAGCCGCATTTTCAATAAAATTTGTATGAAATTTATTATATTTATTTAATACATAAAATAACGTTATATTACTTCATCGGAAACTTTAATAAATTTATTTACGAATATACGTCTATATAACCTATATAATAATAATTACCGCTATAAAGAAAAAATAAAGATTTTAAAAACTAAATTCTAAAACGTAAATTAAATATTTTATTAGTTATTAATTTACGAATATTTACGAGATTTAAAATCCACTAATTAATAGAGTTATTACTAGTCGAAACGTACAGTTTAACGAAAAAGCTACCTTTTTAAATTATATTAAAAACTTAAAAAAGGACCTTTTCACGTTACGGAAAACAAGTTACGTACGTTACTCCAACAAATAAAATTACTTAATTAAATCCATAATTATCTAAATATACATATTTTAAAAAAAGTCGAAACGGAATAATTTAGCTGCCGATTAAATTAAAAAAATCATTCTAAAATAATATACAGGTTCAAGAAAACGTACAGGTTAATAAAAAACAAACTTATTTGCTTAAAATTAACTACTTTTATACGGCCGTTATAGTCGAACCACTTCCGTCCTTTAAACTATTACCTCCATTAATATCTATATTAATCATCATTAGAATTATTACGTTGGTAAAAATTAAAAATAACTCTAAATTTTTATTATATTATTTAACTTAAAGTAACTGTAAAAAATAAAGGTATCTTACGGATCAAAAACGTAAGCTTTCCGTATATTACGTATTATAAAAATATTATTAAAAACGATTATAAAATTTAAAAAGTTATATTTAACGTTAGACGATTAACTTATTTTATAAATTTATTTAATAACCGGCCGGTAAACTGCGGAAATTTAAGGAAAATAATTACCCGAAATATGCGCTACCTTAAAAAAAGATTTCGATACGAAAAAATAAAATCAAATCTCCAAATTGCAAAACCGAATATATAAACGTAACTTACTGCCTCCGCCGTAAAGCCAATAAAAGTTAAATATATAACCGTCAAAAAAGTTATTTTATAAAGCCGAAAAAATTTATTTACAAAATTATAAAAAAATATAACGTGCTACATATATAAGGGAGAGACATATATAAGCGAGCCGCTTTTTGGCACTTCGTAACAATAAATTTAAATGACTTAATAATAATATATCGTATTAATTTAAATTAACCGTTTTTTTTTGGCTAGCTATATTTATAACTTCTTTATAAATACGCGTATTATGTCCGGGCTTGCCGTAAACGTTATATTTCTATTTCTTCGTTTTAGCCTTTTTACGATAACCTTTTTTAGTTGTTATTTGTTGCAAATTTCTATTATCTTTTTTTTTTGGGAAACGTTTGTTTTTGGTTTTATAACGTTTGTTTAAAATATAATTCGTTTCGCGTAATTAAACGGTTTTTTTTTCAGAAAAAAGCTGCTTCATATAACAGCAATATGTAACCTTTTGTTATAAAATTAACCGATTCGAATATTTTTGTTAACGAATTACCTTAATAATTAAAAAAAAAAAATATTTATAAATATCGTCCTTATTTTGTTACTTTACGGATATTTTTAGGGGTTTTCGCGGAAGCTGAAATGGAACCGGCGGAAATTATTAAAAAAACGGTCGGCAGAAGCATAATTAAAGGAATTTTTAATTTGAAAAAAACGGTATTAAAATCGAATAAAATAAGGTTAGCTTTCGTAAATTTAAATTTAATGTTATCGGACGTTATGGTAACTTAAAACGCGTCGTAAAAGCCGGCGAAAAATTTTTTCTTTAATAATATAGGTATAATAACGTCATATCAGGTTTTCGATATACCGCAAATAAACGCGTTTTAAAATAAAAAAACAGAATATATTAAAAGGTTAAAGCCGATACGAAAAATACGCAGATATATAAAACGTAATAATATTATAATAATTAACGTAATATTTTTCGAATTTTATTAAATAATAACTTTTATAATCATCGAAAATAAGGAAACGTTTCGAACTTTTCGTACGTATCCGAATATATTTATTAAACTGTTAAATATATTCGAAACTTAATTTATTTATTATTTATTTATTATTATTTAATATAATCTTTTAATCGGCTGTTAATAATAAGTTATTACGGTATTAAAACTTAAAATATTTTTTCCCGCTATGATAATAAATAACAGCATAACCTAACTTCAAAAATTAATAACCTGGATAATTATAATTTATTCTTTATTTTTTTTCATATTTATCTAGGTTTCTTACGTTTTCGGTATTAATAATTATTATATTTATTATTATAAAAAACCATATTAAAATTTTAATTTCGTTAAAATTATAAATATCTTTTTTTATAATACCGTATTTCGCAATTATAACCCGAATAAATTCGATTTATTTACGAAATGTTTCTGGATTTTCGAATAAAATCCGTTTATAATTAATCTTCCGATTTAAACGCATTTAAAGTTTTTTTTGCCGTTTAATAAAGTTCGACACCCAATTAATTCCGACGCGTTCCGTAACGTACTGGGCTAATAATATATTAACCATATCTTTAATATATCAAAGCCGGATAAAAAACGGTTACATATCTAGGTCAAAAATTCGGTCGATAATCGATTTTTTTTTTGGGTTAACGTCAATTTTTATAAAGGAAAGATAATATCGATTTAGGCGTATTTACCGCTAAAACGGTATATTAAAGTAAAATATAGAACTTTATAGATAGAATTAAGCTTTTTGTAACTAACTTTCGGGTTTCGTTTTTTAACTTAAATAGCTAAGTTTATTTTCGCTTTTTTTATAAGGCGTTCCATAATGTTGGTGTTAAAAAATGACCGATTGAAAATGGATAGTTGGAATGGCTAAAAAAGTCTCTCGCTCATATATATCTCTTGCTTATATATGTAGTACGTTAATCCTAAAAAACATTTAATTAATTTTCTATTAAAAAGATAAATCTTGAAATATATATAAATATATATTTATAAATTTAATACACACAATTAATTATAAAAATATACAATACGTTTCGTTATACAGAACGATTGAAAATTTAAGAACGTTTATAATAATATACATATATATTTACTTTAATTAAAATTTTATTTCGAATTTTAATTATTACTGCGGCTAAATTTAACCTAAAGTTAAAACAATATAACGTTATTAACGTTTTCGTCAATGTAACTTTACTCTATTAAATATTTATAAAAATACTTTTAAAATATATATAACGTAATAAATTCTTTTTAAAAAAAAGTATTATATAAACTAAGGAAATTACCTTTGTTATAACAAAAGGATTTTATTAAAATATTTTAAAAAAATTAAAATTTAATTCCACTTTTTATAAACCTTTTTATTTTATTCGTTAAAAAAATGTTTTTTTCTTTTTTTTTTAAACAATATCGATACGATTTACCGCAAGAAAAATTAAGGCCTTATCGATTAATTAATTTAATAAATACGGAAACGAAATACCTTTGTAAAAAGTAAAAGTTTATAATGATTTTTCGGTATCGAAATAATTAAAAATAAAAATAAATTATTTTAAATTTATTTTAATCCGGTTTTATAAATAAGTTAATTAATTTAATTCTTAAAAAAGGGTTAAATAATTTCCTAAATACGTTAATAACGGGTGTTAAATTAATTTATTTAAATTTTATTAACAAATATTAAAATATAGGTTTTATTTTATATATCATAATTAATACGTAACTTAATATAACCTTTATAATATTCCGACTTACTTAATTTAATCTACATTTTAATAACGTATATTATAAAGCTATTAATCGAAATATTTATACTTAATTAATATTAAAACGTTAACGTTATAATTTAAAAATAAAAATTCGTTAAATATTTAAAACGATACCGTTTGAACGGACAATATAATCGATTGAAAAAGGTTTTAAATTTACGTTATGAAATTATTTAAAAAAATAAAAATTTAACGAACGAATAAATAAAATATAATAATTATTTTAATAACTAAAACGGAACTATTATCCTGTATATAAATTATAAAAAAAGCTTTATTTAGTGTTTAATTAATTAAAATTTTAAAAATCGGCCTAAATATAAAACTTTAAAATATATAAGACGCTAATTAATAAATTATGCGGCTTTTTAATGCCGACGTCACCTTTTATAAATAAAGTTACGGTACGTAAATATATATAACTATTAAATTCGAAAGGCCGTATAAGAAAATAATTAAAGTAAATTATACGTTTACGGATAATATATTAATTAATAAATTAATAAAAGTTGTATTCCGTAAATTTTTTAGATGTTTTAAAAAGTAATTAAAATTAATAAATATTACGAAAATTCTTAAGCGATAAAAAATATTTTAAAAATAATTTTAAAGAAGAAATTAATTAATTTAAAGGATTTAATCGCCGGAAGAAAGGTAAAATAAATAACTGCAACTTTAAGAAATAATAAAATATAATAATTAACGCCGTAACTACGTTAAAACGTTAAAGGGATATGTTAGCTAACAAGAGGTACGTTAGTACCCTATATACGGAAAGGCTCCCTTTAATCGGACCATGTACATCACGTAACTAGACTACATTAAAGTGCGGTGCGAGTTTTAGAGCACCTGCAACTAGTCATGCAATACAATATAACTGATGTCCCCTATATCTGACAATTATTGTCCCAACTAGCTCAGGCCTTTCTGGCTCGTTTTCTAGATATACTGCGATATCACGTTAAAAATTAACCAATTAAACCCTATATTCCCGTAGCGAACTAACAAGGCCTGAATTAAAGTTATACGAAATAAGAGTTTGTACGACGCCTTTTTAACAAAACATTTCTTAATTTAACATATTTAATTATTCGAATATAAATAAATAAAAACAATAATAAAACTAATTTCTTTAATATCAAAGTTAATACTTTATAATGCGTTAAGTTTAAGTTAATATATATATATAAAAATTAAAAAGTTTTCGATAATAATTATAGTTAATATAGCTAAGTTTAAGTTTAGAAAATAGGCAACTATAACGTCTTTATAGCTGTAATAAAACAATAACTAGCCGCGTTATTATATACAAGGCTTCCCAAATATATTTAATATAGAAAAAACTCTTTTTAATAATTTTTTCCGCCGTACGGGTTATTTTTATTATATCGCAGCTATAAAAAGATTCCGAATTCGATTAATCGAAACGCCTTTTTTATTACGGCGTAATAATTACAGGTCGTATTATTTTATTATAAACGCTTTAAAGATAATTTAATATTAAAAAACCTCGTTTAGTTATTTGTTTTAACCGTACGAATTATATTCGTTATATTACAGCTATAAAAATGTTTCTGCCGAAAAGTAAGTAATATTTAAAAGAAGAAATTTCATGGAAATAGCTTTAATTAAAACGTTTTATATATAGTTAAAAAATGTTTTTAAAGCCGTATATAAAATTAAGTGTTATTAGTTATCTAGTTATATATATAAGCTGACGCCGATACGAAGTTATACTATATATATACAAGTCTAGTAACAGGGTTGATAATTAGTCACTAATAGTCAGACTACAGACTAAAACGTGTAGTCTGTAGTTAGTCAGTAGCCTGACTAAAACTACATTAGTTAGTCAGTGCCCTGACTAAAACTAACTACATGTAGTTAGTCTTGTAGTGACTATTAGTCACTAAATTGCTATTTGCTTTATTTTTAGATATAAATCTTTTATTTTAATTTTAAAAAATAAGTTATTTTAAAAGTTATTTAAAAAAGAACTTCCGTTTTTTTAAACTTTCTTTTAAATTAATTATGGATTGATTTTTTAAGGTTGTAGTTAGTCAGTAACCTGACTAAAACTACATTAGTTAGTCAGTAACTTGACTAAAACTACAGTAGTTAGTTAGTCACTACAAAATGACTAAAAACTACAGACTACAATATCAACCCTGTCTAGTAATACAATACAACCGGAGAGCACCTGCGAAAAACCGTATCCAAAAACGGGCCGGATAAAAAACCTAATTAAAAGAATCGAAATACGGTAATAAATAAATAAGTATATACGATAAAACTAATTAGTTTTAAAGCTTTGCTCTATAACTAGCTTTAACGCCCTTAATTACTTTGTTATACCTAAAGATCTTAGCCCATTGCTAGACGGTCGGAGAATATGTAGCATATCGTTGATAAAAAGTCTTAACTTAGATAACCGGCTTAAAAAGTTTAACGGGTTTAATACCTTAAACCGTTTAAATTAAAAAAATAACATAAAAAGTTTTACGAGCTTAAATGTTTAAACCGTTTAAATATTTTATATTAAAAATAAGATATATATACTTATTATATTTATAAATAAAATAATACTAGCTTATAATAATAATTAACTATTTAAGTTATTTACGGTTATTTATTATTATTAAACGTAATTATCTCATTAATTATCTTATATTTTACGATAAGTTTGATAACTAATTAAGTTTATACCGTTATACGTTATAATTTTTATTTAATAATATTATTGAATTTTAAGTAATATTTAATATTATCTATCGGCAGTTATAGTGATTTGTTGAAAGGACGTTGAAAGGAACCAAAGAGCTTTGATTTATGGTCCTAGGATTGCAAGGATAAAGAGCTGAAGCCTATATGTAGCTGCTCCCCCATCCCCCAGTTCTAGAACAGAAATCAAGCAACCTAGTTCCTCCTCCCAGTCTGAAGAATTGCAACGTATTTGCCGACATTATCGCTATATTAATTAATATTGAAAATGTTATTATTTAATAACTTTGAATAGAAATTAACCGATTTTACGATAAAGTTTAATAACTTAAAAATTAATTTAAGGCTGAAATATTAATTAAGTAATTATTAAAAATAAATTTAAAAATTCTGACTTTATAAAAAAAAGAAAAACATTTGTTAAGCTAAAATATATTTTCGATTTTTAAAATTAAACGATTCGTTAAGTTGAACCTGTGACGGCTATGGCTTAACCAATTATTAAACCTAGTCGTACGGTTTATGTTGGCAGTGGTATCGTAGGAATCTGAGCAATAAAGTAATAATCACGTTTGGTAATAACAGATAACTATAAATAATTTTAATAACTAAATTATAATTACAAACTAGTATTATTTAAACTATGGAAATAATAAGCGTATATATTTTAATTGAGATCCGTTTAAATTCGTTTATCCTTTTAGATTTATATCGTATAAGTGAACTAGATCCCCATAAATCCGGGGATTTTTTCGGATCTATGCCTTCTAAATGCATAGATCCCTTTAGATCCGGAGATCCGTTCGGATCTATATTACGTAACCTAAAGTTTTACGTTGGAAACAATCCACTCAACCTCCGACCGTCTGCTAAATAAGTTAAGCTTGGTTGGTCATAACAAAACCCTTGCGGTCATAATTTGCTTTGCTGGAAACGCCGTAAATTAATTCGAAGTTATTATACGAAATTATTTAAAAATTAAAAAGTTCGATAAAATATTTTTATTAAAGAAATTTTCGAAATATATACCAACTTCGAAAATAAATTTCGGAATAGTTTTGTTAATCCAAACGAGAAACGGATCGTAATTTAATAACTTCTTAAATTACGGTAAAAGAAATTAATCTTTAAATATAATATAATATTTAAAAGTTTAATTATTAAGGCCGGATATAAAAACGATAAGAACGATATTATAATTCATATATTTTATAAACTTTTTTAAAAAAAAACCGTTAAACCGAATTTATTAAAATTATCTAAATTATAAACTTTAACAAATATATTGCCAAACCGGTAGAAATCGATAACGGTTAATTTAAGAAACGTTAAAAAAGATTCTTTATTTCAAAATTAAATTATTTTAAGTTAATTTAAAAAATGTAAATTATTTTTAACTTTATACAAAATATTAATAAACTTTAAAAAGTTGAAAATTATTGTTATAATTACGAAAAATAAAAATATATTATACGATAACGTGCTATATATATAAGCGAGAGATATATATAAACGAGCCGCTTTTTAACATATATTATATTAATTTAAATTAATCGGGTTTTTCTTGGCTAGATATATTTATAATTCCTTTACAAATACGCGTATTATATCCGGGCTTATCACAAACGCTATATTTTCGTTCCTTTGTTTTAACCTTTTTACTATGACTTTTTCCAACTATTATTAATTACATTTTTTTAATAGCTTTTTCTTTTTAAGACAAAAAAACTTATCGCTTTTATATAAAATTTTTTTTTAAAAGGTTTTTTTTTTTAATTTCATAACGTTTATTTAAAATTATAGTGCGTTTCTTATAATTAAACATCTTTTTTCGGAAAAAAACGACTTTATATAATAATGATATATAACCGGAAACGATTTTAAGACGAAACGTGCGGAAATTAAAAAAAATATATTATATAACGAATTATATATATAAGAATAAAGTTTTAATTTTAATAATTAAATAAGTGATAACGCGAAAAATTTAAAGGTAATACCATTATTTACGAAAAATAACAATAAAAAAAGATCGATAAATTAATAACATTTGAAAATTAATTAGAAAAGAAGTTACCTTATAACAAACCTTTTTTGTTATTATAATTAAGATAATTATTGAACGAAAATTTTTTTTTTAAAGAATAACAAAATAACATTAAAAAGTAATCACAAATTTATAATTTTTTTAACCATTAAATATAACTTAATAAAAGACCTGTGGTTAAATAATTTTAAAATATATTATTAAAAAAGTTGTTTAAGAGTAAACCGTTCAGTTAAAAGCTACGTTATGCTAACAAAATAAATACTTATAATAATAATAAAAACTAAACGAATAACTTTTAAAACAAATTTACAAAATTTAAAAAATAATTTTACAAATTAACGTTATTTATAAAAAGGCTTTTCTCCCTAGAGAAGACGTAACTGTGTAGATAAAATTGGATAAAATCATAGATTGTTACCTTAATTCCTAGGCTTCACTAAACCCATTCCTTCCGCAGGCGACTTTATTCTACCTTGTTTCGCTCTTATTTCCGTCGATTTTTATCGAGGTTCTGAGCGGTTTTCGTAATCCGAAGTAGTCGGGTAAATTATCGTTCGTAAATTTTTAACTTGTGTCGTTCCAAAATCGGAACTTCGAAATTTTTAAAATTATTATTATTTTTCTTTTCCAGTTTCGTTAATAATACTTTTATAATCGTTTTATTTTCCGGCATATATTTTTGCAAAAATCGATTACCGTTTTTTTCGTAAATAAAATCGTCTCCGAAAATTACAAGTTAAAATTAATGGTTTTAAAAAAGATTTTCTGGATCCATAATATCGATAATTTTAATTTATCCGGTAATTTTATAATATTTATATACCGTTAATAAAATGGTTTTCGTAATAGTTTTGCGGTTTTAAATTACCGGTATTACGTATCTAAACTTAGGCGGTATAATATTTTAAATAATTCGAAAAGTTATGAAAGCGATCGAACCGTAAAAGTGGGGAAAGTTCGGAAAAATGCCAACCTTTTATACGTAATTAAGGTTTACCGTTAAAATTTATCTTTAAAATTTACTTTTAAAGTTTATTTTTAAAGTTTACCGCGTAAAGCTTAATATTTCCTAAATTATATTAACCCTGCCGAATCCGTACAGTTAACAGGCATAAAGTTTATTAAGGTCGAAATTTATCGGTAATTACGTATATAAACTTCCTAAGCCGATATTAATCGAGAAATTCGAGAAATTACGTACTTACGGAAGCTTAATAATCGATTTTAAAATCAGGTTTTATAAAATTATTAATTAATTATCGTATTTAAAAATATTGGGTATAATATTTATCGTATAAATTATATCGTATAATAATTTTCTGTAAATTTAGCTGAGCCTAGAAAATAAGGCTTGAACTTATTCGACCTTGTATAAAAATATTTATATTATTTTCTAAT
>QJOA01001085.1:0-12851 GCA_004155915.1 Monosporascus sp. CRB-9-2
CCCCCCCCGCTTTTTTTTTTTTTTTTTTTTTTTTTTTTTGCATTTAGACAGGGTAGTATCGGATTGTGTTTTTGCGGACTGAGTTTTAGCTGCCTCTTCCGGACAGGTTTGTAACGTGTCAGCGAAGGCTCGGGAGGCAATATGAAAAACAAACCATTCTCTTGCTCGATCCCCGAGTTGCTGCCTTCAACGAAACAGTAGATACTTAACTCGCGCCATTCACTAGAGCATAGAACCAAGCAGACTTGCGCCTAGCCGCATAAGATGGCGCTTCCTGCAGGAAGTTGTACAATTATAGCAGTTTCACTTTGTCTGTAGAAAATTATCTCAGTGTGCTTCACTTACTTGTAATGGATGAGTACTACGTAACTATACGTACGCAGAGCCGTGGGTTGCCTAGTGACTCCTATTCTAACCCCTATTTCATCGGAAGCAAATTCATCCCTTGCCCCTCATGGGTTCATGCGGAAATCGCGGTCGGAACGCCCAAAAAAGGGAAATCACCCCCCACCCCTCCGTAACCAAGTAATTAGTCATACCAAATTAACTTTTCACGCCATCTTCCCGAGCACAAACGGGTGGCCGGCGCTGAGGCCGCCGGCGACGGCCCAGGCCTGGCCGTTGACGTAGCTCGCCTCGTCGCTGCCGAGGAACAGGACGGCGCGGGCAACCTCGTCGGCGCAGCCCGCGCGTCGCGCCGGGTTCAGCTGGCCGATGCGGCGCTCGGTGCCGCGGGCGCGCGCCGATTCGAACACCGGCGCCGTCATCCCCGTCTCGATGAGGCCCGGGCACACGGCGTTCACGCGCACCCCGGTCCCCGCAAGCTGGAACGCCGCCGTCTGCGCCACTGAGATCACGGCCGCCTTGGACGCCGAGTACGCCGTCGGCCCCGCGTTCGACCGCAGCCCAGCCACCGACGCCGTCGCCACGATACTGCCCCCGCCTTCCGGCTTCTCCGGAGACGTCTTCGTCATTGCCGGCGCGGCGTATTTGGCTGCCAGGAAGACGCTATTTTTCCGTTGGAACGGAAGTCCCGGATGTCAGCGCGAAGTCGTTATGGGTGACGTTCGGATATATATACATAGGCGGGCGTGATGTAGGAAGACAAGGCAGGTACAATGTGGGTACAATGTGGGTACATGGGCAGGGAAAGCAGGTAAGATGGAGATAGATAGGATGAAGGTAAATTGGTAGGTAGGAGAGGCACCATCAGAACGGGAACCCCAGACAAGAGAAATCCAATAACATACCTCGTGACGTTGGTGTCGAGGACGCGCAGGAAATCGGCCCGGTCGATGTCGGTGAAGACGGCGGGCCGCCCCGTGACGCCCGCGTTGGCGAAGAACACGTCGAGCCGCCTGTACCGCTGCATGGCGTCGTCGACAACCGCCCGCACAGCCGCCTCGTCCGCGGCGTCAAACTCCCGCGCGTGCACCTCGACGCCCGGGTACAGCGCCATCAGCTCCCGCCGGTGCGCCTCCAGGTGCGTCCCGTCGCGGTCGCAGATATAGACCACGCGCGCCCCGTTCTCCGCGAACTGGTGAGCGCTCGCGCGGCCGATGCCGAGGGGCGAGTTCGCGCCTGTTTTTATTCAGCGGGCTTACTTACACTAACTGCTTCTGGTGGTTGCTGATGCTACTGATATTAACAACGTCTGATATCCCACTTGGGTGTGCGCCTGACAGGTGCAATCGAATAGAAGAGGGAGTCCGTTGACGGCGCTCAATTGAATGGAATCGACATACCAGTGATGATGACGACCTTGCCCCCGACCCGGGGCCCGGCGGACTTGCCGGCGACTTTCTTGATGGGCGGGATGCCACTATCCTGGACAGGTGTGCTGCCGGGGGATAGCTGCTTCCCCAGGGCTTGGATTCGGTCCTTCGCCTTATCCGACATGTGTGTTTATCTTTCTATTTAAAAGACCGTGTGTTTCATGAGGAAAGAAGCAAGTTGAGTAGATCACATCGTCTTGCGATTCTAGTCACGCTACTTTCGATCGCCGTTGACAGCTTTCCCTACAGCAACTTCCCGTCGTGGGTTGGTATGATGCAGTGCTGGCTTGAGCTGAGTCCTAAACGGGGAGGAGCCGAGGCTCAGCCACTCGGAAATAAGCGGTGTAACCGCTCGGGTTGACAGGGGTTTGGATTAGGTAAGCGACAAGGGACTAACATCACGCCTTGAACAATGTGACGGCAAGAATAGGACCGTCCATTCACTGTTATTCACCAATGGTGACAGGCGAATCTAATCAGACCTTTGATCGTGGGTTCTTGCCTGTAGTAGCTTATCTGAGGCTCTACTGATGCCATCGGTGAGCGGCTTGCGATCAGTAGGTGTTTCCATTTTCCCGTCGCCCGCCCAGTAACACTGCGTTTCAATGAATGCTTTCAGGCTGTAAGTAATAGTTGACCATTAGGTAAGTATAGATGGCAACGCGAGGACTGCCAACGTGGCGTTTGGCCGCCTGAGCGTCCCTCTGAGCGTCCCTCTGAGCGCCCATCGATGTCTGAGGTCTTAGTGAATACCACGCATACAACAAATGCAATAACAATTGAGGTTTGAGATTTACAGGAAGCTTGTCGCGCTGTTTGCAGTTACGATTCTGATGAATGTATTGGAACGCGGTACCTTCATTTTGTTGGGACATGATTCTCCGGCTATGGCGTGTAGAGGATTGTTCTGGCGAAAAAGTATTTCAGGATGGGCTAATGCTCCCCATTCTGAGCAAAAGTAGGTAGGTATTTGTGGTAAGTAGTGAAGGAAGGAAGGACGCAATTGTAACTCAAGTCAAATTGGGCATTTGCGGTAGGTACCTAGGTAGGGAAGTTGCTCTCATTGCACAACAGATAGTCAACGCAGGGCGTTGCGGCCATGTCGCAGCCCAGTGTAAGGATATCGTTAGGGGTCACTGCGATGGATCGGCGTGCCTTTGCGCTTTTGGATGTAGATGCTTGCTCACTGGGATGCTGACGAATTTCCAGGCTCCGCGTGAACATGAAGGATATGGGTCCTACCCGAGTGAAGCATGCTGATTGCCAAGGTCCGTCATGAGGTCTAGGTTGGCAGGAAGATATCTCTCCTCCGCAGCTTGCTCGGATCCAGCGGAAGATAGGCAGAAGTTATGGACACCGATCCCTGCCTACCTTACCTTTTAGTGGCCTTATGGAAGAGGTCGATACCATACCGCAGACCCTGTTGAGTGCAAAGTACCTAGCGCTACCCGGGGGGGCCAACTTTACGGGCTGCACTTGCTATGAGGCGGGAATAAATCATCCATACCAGTACCTTAAACACTTTTGGCCGCGCTTACGAAATTCAGTCTGAGGTCTGAGCTCGGTTTACTTATTCGAAACAAACGGGTGGCTAGTCACCATGGAAAGTCTCCTTCATTTGCATTTGACTGAAGTGAGGGCTGGGGAGAATCGCCGCCCCACACAGCTTTCCGTCTAGCGAATCCTGGTTGAGACCGTTTCCCAAAAAGGCAACGTCGACAGAGTAGTTACATGGATATAATGGCCGGTGCAACACGTACGATGTAGAAAACTTCGTATGTTGGTCACACTGTTCACTGCTGAAACCGCCTATAGCGGCAAGAACAATGGCTTCTTCCAGATCGTACCTGCTTCAATATCTATCCAAGCCGTCTTCTTTTCTCTCAGTACCTTGCAACTTCACCATCAACCGTCACAGAAACCAGTGAAGCGACAACGGTCCTGCATTCTACAAACGATCACATTTCGGCCATTCAGGTGCAAGATGATGATCACTCCCTTCATCAGTGCTTTAGCCCTGGCCTTCGGGTCTGTGATGGCTGCAAAAGAAGATCTGCAACCGAGCCCTTCCACAACTCTCATGACGCAGACTACATTGGAGGACACCCCCATCGCCACTGGCACTATTATCGGCAGCCCAGATCTTTCGGAGATGCCTAGCTGCCATGCCGCACGCAATTCCTCTGTTGAGGCTCCTGGACACGGTACTGCTGAAAAGGCGTTCCGCCTTGAGTGCAAAAATGTCTACCTTACGGAGTCGAAGACGAGACAGGGTGTCTACTACCTTTCCGGAACATGCAGCTGCCTCTATGACCAGTTTTTCGCGACTCGATGCTCATACCTCGACCTAGACATGTAAGCAGAGCTCGTTGCGGTCTTGGTAAGCATGGCGAATAGAAAGCGAACAATTAACCACGTGTTCTCACAGGTGCTTTGTCAATGTCGACGGCAATATCAAGCCGCGAATGCTTGGAGGGTTCTCCTCAAAGTGCTACGACTGTTCCCACTATGTCCAGCAGACCACCGGAACCCACTTCCTCCACTGCTGGTGCGATGCGGGCCACGACGAGGACCACTTGATCGAGAACAGAATCAACCTGGGTAAGTATGGGTCAAGGAGAAATTGCGATGACTAGTTCACAAAGCTAATACCACTTCTCGGACAGACGAGGTCATCAGCGTCAAGAACGGCTTCTTGAGCTGCTTCAACATTACTAACTTTGAGTGTCCTCTCCCCGGCGAGCCTGATGACTCGTAAGTACAAGCTGGACGTCAATGGGCCTAGTGATTGAAACTATAACAGGGGCAAAGGCGGTACAGCCTGAGTTTCTTGTTAGAGTGAGATTTAGGTATAATACCTCTATACACTGCCTAAAGTAGATATATGCCAAGGTGGGTGATGTAATAGTTCCCCCTGATAACGGAATAATACCTTATGCGAACGTTTCGTAACATGATAGATGTCATTTTCTAGGAATTTGACGACAGAAGGTGAGGCTACCCTGGAGGACATAGGAAACTTTTGCCTGCAAAAGTGTATGGGGGAATGCCTCAACAAAGAAAAGAAGGAAATCTCGAAGTGTGTCAATTCATGCTATATCAAAGCTATGGACTTCCTGCAACAGCCTGGGGGGTGTTGGGCTATGTATACTAGTGAATAACCTTATGGTTAAGCAGATCATCCACTTATTAATCCATTAGATCCATTATTCACTAAGGGATAAATAATAGAGACGTTTGGAAAGTTGTTTCAAAAGGAGTTTGATCTTCCGGAAACTCCGAATGCCTCCATATTTTTACTCAAATTGTAATATTCAATTTCTTTATTAGGTTTAATCCTGGCCTGAAGTTGCTTATCATGGTGGTGACCAAGGATGCAGGGGTCTAAGGGGTAGAATGAGTGTACTGGTCGAGCTACATGATGAGCTATCCTAAAAGTCTAGGATTCGAAGTCTTTTTATAGACATGCACTATATGCTAGAGCCTCTAAGCATACACTTCCAACCTTGCATACCTTCCTCATCGTCCTTATTTCCTCCACTCTATGGCGCCCTTATATGAATGAGACCCTCACAGCACACAATGAAGCATTCGCAGCTGAAGTAATTATTATCAGGCTGACCTAAAACGTCCTAGCTAGGATAAAGGAGGCAACGATGACTCCTTAAATACATGGAAATACAGCTGAGACTGTAAGAAAGCGATACTGTGGCTGTAACTAGTCCTTGCTAGGGTTGATCTATTTGAGCCAAGACCTAGCTATTGTTTCGCTGCTAAGCCTCAGTTTTAACACTTTAGCAAGTTCTGCCTTGAGTTGCTCCAAGCTTTTCCATCCTTACGAGGAATAAACCTCTGCCCGAGTCCTGATGGCTTCTATCTGTCTCCCTTCCATATGTGTGGCGTCTTGTACCTCCCTTGTATGACACCCCGAACGTAATCCTCACCAATAAACGGTCGCGAACCGTATGACGACTGAAATAAGGGAATTGAAGATCCATATATAGGGCGAGAACATGGCGTCAGTTGTAAAGGTGCTTGTGCCGGTGTCACTTTCTTGGTAGGACTTGAGACTGTCGAGGATGTAGGCTTCTTGTCGTCCAAGACCCTACGTTCGGCGCTATCGCGCGATGGCGATCCACGACTTCATCAAAGTACTGGCCAGTCGTCGTCGAGTGTACTCTTTCGAGGCCGAGGTCTTTTCCGATCAACCCATCCTATCATCTGATCAGCTTCTACTCGCGCTGAACGCCTGTTCTCGTCCTCCCCAATCGATCGCGTCACCTCACCAAGAGCTCCTCGTAACTTCCGTTGGTAAGAATGGCGTCACACTCTCTTTACTTCGTTAGTATCTCGTATTCGGTAGTACAGTTGTTTGTCCGGTTATGGCAAGGTGTGGGGTGTTGGCTGGCCCAGCGGTCAGTGGGTAGAAGGAATGGAGGATTTGCTGGGCGGGGAAGTGATTTCAAATTTGTATAGGAACACTGCGGGAGTGAAGGTGCTGGTCGGAAGGTAGAGGGAGTATGACGGGATTCGGACTCGATATTTAAGGCAAAGTGAGTGCGTGGCGGTGAGGGCTACGACCCGATGTGCCTCCGTTGAGTAGAAGTGTGAATGAGGTCAGAGGACGACAGAAAGTTGGAGGTATCTTGAAAATGGAGAAAGATCAGTATGCATACATGCAAAAGAAAGGCCTGGCAGTGGCAGCAGTGGCCGCAACAGTGACGGCGAGGTTGGTGATGGCTTCAAATGAGTGAAGTAAGGTAGAAACGTGAGTGCTCATAGCTGTTGAAGGAGTTCTACAATATGGAAACTGATGATACATCCAGCAGTAAGTGTGTGTTGTAGAAACAGCAGAAGCAACAGAAGCCGTGTTGACCTAGCTACTGAAACCTGGCGGGGCTGCAACTCATGGAAATCTGGAAGCTAGTCGACCTGAGACTTGATCTGAAACCTGAAGCCATGTTTAATAGAAATATCACCATCCCCGACCTTTCCACGAATAACCCTGAAACGCTATGTCAATGCTCACCAATAGGGCGTCTCCTGACAGAGCCAACCCATCGCTGCGCCCCGAAATCGCTTTGGGGTTATACGGTGAAAGCCTGAATACCTTGCTACCGGAAAGCAATCAACAACAAGAAATAATCTCTTCCTCTGTGAGCCGTTCGGGTGCGTATAAACTATAATTGTTGGACCTCATCTACCATTGTCAGGGGCGCTGCTGTGGCTTGATTGGAACAGCGAAAGGTGCACACCCACATGGAGTTTATAGTCCCTCCCAAACTTTCGGTTCAGGAGGCTCTGAAGCTTTCTCCCGTCGATCCAAGATCCAGAAATCACTTGCAGTTCCATACCATCGAACTCATGGCTTCTTAATGTCCCTTGCCCTGGACCATGATTGTTAGGAGAGTGAGCGCATTGCCCCCTGAAGCTGTGATAGAAGGGGCTGGGCAAGAATCTGGAAAAGAAGGATGCCATTTCGTGTGTAGGGGTTTTGGGTACGTGGGTAGCTGATCGAGACAAAAGTGGGAAATTGGGGGGTAACCTCGGTTACGTTATGTAGGGCATCGAGCGTATTATATAGGACCTTACCGACAAAGTGTGGGATCTCCAAAGCCTCATCGTGATGCTCCCATTTCGAATCAGAATGTCCTAGCCCCACTTAGCTTCTGAATCACACCCCCTTTTTTGTATATACCTCTTTATAACGCTTGTTGGCCTTCAACAACAACCTAATAATAACGTGTTAAAGCTTTTTTAATTTACGATTCGTATAATATACGATATTTCGAAATAATTAAAACGCTATTTAACTTTAATCCGAAAGACAAATATAATACAAGTTAAATAATTATATCGAAAATAATTTATTAACTTATATAAGTAAATTATTACGTGCGATATTAATATATAAGTAATAAAGCGATTTCGAACTTTTTATAATTTTAATAAACGAGGTTTTATTAACAAACTTTATTATTATTATTATTAAAAACTTTTAAAGTTATTTTTAAAATATTTAATATATAACCTGCTATATAAGCTTATAACTTAAATAAGCTTGCGATTTTTTTTACTACTTTTTAATAGTAAATTTAAATTAATTAGATTTTTTATTAAACGTATTTATAATTTCGTTATAAATGTACGTATTATGTTCGAACTTATAATAAACGTGAAATTTTTTAAATTTCTTTTAATTCTTTTTAACGATTATTTTTAACCGTTATTAACTATATTTCTTTATTACTTGTTTTTTAAGTTGAAAATTTTTTTCTTATATAATAAAATTTCTTTTCTTTTTCTTAAAAAAATATTTTCAATTTTTTACCGTTTGTTAAAAATGTAATTAGTTCTACCTAATAAAAAAAAATTAAAAAAAAACTCAATTTTATATAAAAATAAAAGTTACTTTTTATTATAAAATTAACCGATTTCATTATTTTTATCGATAAATATTTTAATAATTTCTAATATATTTTTATAAATAACGTTTTTATTTTATTATGTTATAATTATTTTTAATATTTTCGTAAATAAAGAACAATTAAAAACGGTAGAAATAAGCGGATAGATTATAAAAATAATTTTAATTAAAAATAATTAACTTAAACTAAACGTTATTGAAATCGAATAATATAAATTCAGGTTTTTCGAATTCGGATATTATATATCGAACGTTATAACGATTTTAAACATATTATAAAAACCGAAAAGAACTTTTATAAATATTAAGTAATAAATATATAAAGTTGATAATTAAAATATTAATAAAAACTAGTTGTAAACTTATAAAGAACGTTATATTAAATATTATTATATATTATTTAATTTCACGTTATATTAATTAATTAAATATATAAAGTTATTAAAACATTAATATATAAAACTCGATTTATATTTCGACGAAGTATAATAATTTCTAAATGTATTTTGATATATACGTAATTATTATAATTTTATTATTATATTAAGAAACTTACTACTTTAAAACAATTAAAAATTAGAATTAAATGAGAAATTCGAATTAATAAATACAATATTTTAACGTTATTATAAATAGTCTTCGAATATACTTATTTTCCTATTCGAATCGAGTATTAATAATTATAATATTAGTCGTTATTATAGTTAAATATATAAAGATTTTATTTTATTCGTATAAAAGACTTTAAAATAAAACCGTTTTTTAATATTTTATCGGTTATTATAGTTAACGAATTATTTAAAGTTTTCATATATTAAAGATTTATTAGTTATAAAAGCTTTAACTTAATATTATAAAATTGGTTTTAAATTATATTTTATATTAGTGATAACTATTGTTAATTTCTTAAATTCCGTCGAAATCTTTACGATATATTAAAAATGTTAAAGTTAAATTATTATAATTAATCGTATATATTTAATTTCAACTTTATTAAAAAAAGCTTTTTATAACTTTAAAGCTTATATTTATTCTTATAATAAATATAAATATAATGATTTTTTAACGCTTAATAATGCGAAAACTATATACTATTAAAAGTCAATTAAATAAAGAATATAAAATATTAAAAGCTATTTTAAAAAGTTTTATATAGAATAATATTTTATTTTTTAATTTAACGTTATATATAAATAGTTTAAATATATAAGTAATCCGGATAAAACTTAACGTATTTTAATTAACGAATAATATAAATAAGCTGCGTATATAAACGAGCTGCGCGTTCTTTTTAACGTTTTTGTTCTTTAACTTCAGTTATTTTTTTAATACCACTTTTATAAAGTAGCTTGCAAAGAAAAGTAGGATAAATTCAGCTATTTAGACTAAAAAAAATCTTAAATCTTTTTATATTAAACTTAGTTTTATATAACGTTCTATATAAGCTTACGAGCTAAATAATCTCGCGAGCCTTTTTTTTTTAGAACTTTATAATAATAAATTTAAAGTTTTTAACCATAATATATTAATCAATCTTAATTAATCGAATACTCTTTTACTAACTGTATTTATAATTTTTTTCTAAACGTGTATATTATATTAAAATTTGTTACGGATATAATGTTACCATTTTTTCTCTTTAACCTGCTCGTAACCGATTAGTATTTAACGCGTCTAAATTAATATTACCCCCATTTCGTATTAAGTAAAGCCGAACGATTAGAAAATTATTATTAATTAAATTTTTAACTTAAATACGTAAGTATTTTTTGTCCGGCTTTTATACGTTAAAAATATACATCGGAAAACGTATTAAAAAACGAGTTAAAATACGCGTTGCGGGGCGTATAGCAGGATGTATAGTAAGACGTATAGTAAGGTATATTAGGCTTGATTAAGTAATAATTTGATATTTACGTCAATAAATAAATAAAATAAACGTTTTTAATTAAAAAAAATACTTATTAAAAAGGATAAATAAGGGTTTTTAACCGGTAAAAAGGTGGTAATAATGGAAAGCTGCTAGTAGTTATTAAAGGTTATCGGTTATATAGAAATTAAAAAGAAAAATTGGTAATATAGTAGCCGTAATAAACTTTAATATAATATGCATATTTAGAAAAAAGTGATAAATATAGTTAGTAAAAATGTATTCGATTAATTAAGATTGATTTTATATATTGTAATTAAGTAATTTGAGTTTGTTGTTATAATGTGCTAAAAAATGGTTTGCGAGCTTATTTAGTTCGCGAGCTTATGTAAAACGTTATACTGTTATAATTTTTACGTTAAAATTTTAATATAATAATAAACTTACATAATCTGATATTATATTTAATTTACGAAAATTAGCGTTAATTAAAAGAAAATTAATTATTAACCGTATTTTTAACTTAAATACGTAAACGGTTTTTATCCGATTTTAATACGTTAATAATATAGTTAATATATTACTTATTTAACGTATTATAACACGCGTTAAAGTTAACTAGACGTCGAACTTTGTTCAACGATAAAATGTACTTAAAACGCGTTTATATTAAGAATTGATTATTAACGAGTTTTTTTTAAAAGAATTTAAACATTTTGCAAATAATTCGAACTTATTTAAGTTATTATTACAAAATATTATATTATGAAAAAGGATATTTCTAATGTCGACGAGATTAGCTTATTAATGAAATTTTTATAATAACGAATATTGTAGTTACTAAGATTAAAAAACGTAAAAAACTTAAATAAATATAATAAGAAAATAAAAATTAGATTATAGTAATTTCAGCGATTAATATTTAAAGTTAAGTTATATTGTTATCTATTATTATAACGGGAAAGCATTATCTTAAATTTTAATACCGCGATAACGTATTATTAATAACCGATTAAAACATTACATTTGGTAATAATATTTAGATAATAAATAAATTAAGTTTAAAATGAAATTTAATATTTTAATAAATATATTTAGATACGTACAAAAGGTTCGAAACGTGTTTATAATTTCGACGGCTACGAAAATTATTATTCGATAGAATTCGATAAATATTCGCTAATTATAACATTATTATATTTTACATTTTTGCGCATTTTTCGTATCGATTTTAACCTTTTAATTTATTTTTTAAAGAAAATAACGCGTTTATTCGTTATATAGAAATTCAATGCGACGTTATTATATCTCTATTATTAAAGAAGAAATTTTGTGAGCTTTTACGACGTATTTAAAAATATTATAACGTGCGATAATATTAAATCTAAATTTGCGAAGATTAATCTTATTTTGTTCGATTTTAATAGATTTTTTTTTTAAGTTAGAAACTTTTTTAGTTATACTTACGTTAACTATTTTTTCGTTAATCTTCGCCGATTTTATTTTCTCGTTTATAAAGATCTTTAAAAATAAACGTAAAGTAATAAAATAAGAACGTTATTTATAAAAAAAAGACTAGAAATTATTAAAGTAGCTCGCCGATAAAAGCACTTAAGTTGGTTAATTTTATAATAAAAAGTTATATATTACTTTAATATAAAGTATATTTTTTTCGAAAAGAAAACGTGTAAGTATATAAAACGAACTATATTTCAAATAAACGTCAGAAAATAAAAAATAAGCCTGTGGAGGTTTTTTTTACAAAAAAAACTCATTTATTATATAAGAGAAATAAGCTTTTTTAGCTTAAAAAGAAAAGAATAGTAAAAGGAATATAGCTAATAGCAGCTAAAGAAAGTCGTTATAAAAGAATTAAAACGAAAGAACGAAAATATAGCGCCTGCAGCAAGCCCGGATATAATGCGCGTATTTATAAAGCAACTATAAATACGTTTAACGATAAAATATTCGATTAATTATAACTAAATTAATATATTATAATTAATTAATTTGAATTTATTATTACGAAATACGAGAATTCGCGTAGCTGATTTATACGCGCAGTTCGTTTATATTATATATTACTAAATTTTAATTATTTATTAATAATAATAATAATAATAACGTAGCAGATAAGCGAGCTACGCGGACAAGCGAGCTGCGCGGTTCTTAGCACCTTGCAACAACAAATTCAAATAACTCAACCACAACACATCAAATCAACCCAAACCAATTGAATACTTCTTTGCTAACTAAACTTATAGCTTTTTCCAAGTACACGTTTTATATTAAGACTTGTTGCGGACGTTATATTGCCATTCCTTCCTTCCCGACGGGCCCCGCGACGCGCCTTATAATGCGCCTTCTAATTCGTCTTATAATACTTTTCTCGACGTATATTTTTAACGTATTAAAGCCGGACAGGAAATATTCGCGTATATAGGTTAAGGATTCGGTTAATAATAGTTTTCTAGTCGGTCGACTTTAATATTTACCGAATGGAAGTGATATTGGCTGAGACGCGTCGGAAGATAATCGGTTGTAGGCGGGTTGGGAGAAAGAAATAGTAATATGACGTCCGTAACAAGCCTTAATATAATACGCGCACTTGAAAAAAAGTTACAGATCTAATTAGCAAAGAAATATTCAATTGGTTTGAGTTAATTTGATGTATTATAATTAAGTTATTTGAATTTGTTGTTACGAGGTGTTAAAAACCGCGCAGCTCGCTTATTTAATACGTTAATAATAACAATAATAATAATAATAATAATAATAA
>QJOA01001086.1:0-12846 GCA_004155915.1 Monosporascus sp. CRB-9-2
CCCCCCCCCCCCCCCCCCCCCCCCCCCCCCCCCCCCCCCCCCCCCCCCCCCCCCCCCCCCCCCCCCCCCCCCCCCCCCCCCCCCCCCCCCCCCCCCCCCCGTGAAAAGCGGATTGTTCCGAGTCATATGATCTGTTAGCTTCGGCCTCGGCTTCCACGTCTTCCCGTGTATGATATTTGCTGGCAATTGTAGTCGGTAGTAATAAACCTACCAGCGTGATTTTACCATTGTGGGAATACTTCGCTGATTCTGCTGAGATATCAAACGCAAGGAGCGCTGATTGTCACGATCTTGTCGTATATAACGTAAGATCTAGGGTCTCAATACTCCTCAGTAAATCCGTCCAATGCTTTTATTTGGCGGGATTGGCTCTCAACGGAGCATCCTCGATCCAGCGGTAAAGTCCGGTCGACAGCATTTGGTCGCCAGTCGACCGCCGTAAATGGAAAGTAGGTAACTGATCCCATGGATGATAATAAGGGGCACCCTTCCAAGAGGAGGAACAGGAAACGTTAAGCGCCGGCATTCCTATTTGTTCATGCGATCGCTCGGCTAGGTAGTATTTTGTCAATGAGCTTCCGTCTGGTGGATCCCGTGATGCGCTCATGATGTAAAATCACAGACCTTGAAGAGATTTCCGATGACTTATACTAATAAGTCGTTCAGTAACCACAAGAGACTAGCAGATAATAGAAATTGTGACTGACACAGAAGACAAGCCTCTGCTAAGAAAGAGAGGGAAATAGCATGAGTTGTTTACCTCGGTCTCTTCACGTCAAGGTCTCCTGTTACTTTCTTGGTAAGAGTTGTGATCCTCAGCCATGAAGGTCCCGACATTTGCTGCCGGGCCGATAAAAACAATTACTGAACGTGCCCAACGACGCGGCATTGGCGCGCATAGCAACACATGCCTCGAAGACTTGCCGAGGACCGAATAAGTTCTACCGCTTGCTACTCAGGTCTCCGTTGGCTGCTTTCATACCCCATATATAGTCTTCATAATGATGCTCTGGACGTCTACTTGCCCAAACGTCCCGATGAATGGAAGTCCTGGGAATACTTTTCCCCCGTTTGTTCTCTCGAAGAAAGAGCCTGGTCCCTGAGGCTTCGAAAATTGAGTCCACGTAGCGACACTCTTTCCAATGTTACTGATGTGCACCTGCCAATGTAGATGGAGTAAGCAATATTACGCGAGCGTTCAGGCGCGGCCCCAGCCTCATGGCTATCGTCATGGCTGTATACGACAGCGAATCGACAGGCCAGACCGCTAGCTAGTCAAGCACGTCTGCAGAAGTCTTAACAGAGCCAATAGAAGAGGTTTCGTCTCGTCAGTATTTCTGCGTGATTCCTAACTAATAGCTGCAAGTATCTGATTTGTTGATAGCTAATCCGAGCAGTGAAGTGGGGTTGGAGACATACCATTTGATATACCTATATGCTAGTTTATAAATGCTGCATAATCAGATGTACAATCAGGCAGATTAGACAGGGTGGAGAGACAAGAGAGGTCGGGGGACTATCACCACCAACCCCCCTTCCCTCCACCCGGATTGCTGAATCCGGCAGTGCCGGGCAGGTTTTTGCATTAGGGTTCATTCGTCGGCTAATTATCCCAATAGTTAACACCAGGTTGGATTAGCAGGGGAGCTATGATACAGACAGTGGCCGAGGATGAATCCTGAGATGCTTTCGGTCTTTTCTGTCTTTGATCATTCGAGTCGCAATGTCATGTAGATGGCTTGAGACAGAAGTGCAACAATTCCATGAATCAGTGCTGTTGTTTCGGCAATCCGTAGGCGCCAATCTCGGTGTGCTGCTCGGAGAGGTACATATGTGTAGTAGTCGCACGATAGCTTCAAATGCCATGTCTGCACAGATGCATGTAGCCACACTGTACATTAGCTATGTACAGCAAAGCGTCCAGTCGCGAGTACATGGCTACTTGTTCACCGCTTGACTTGATTGAACGTCGGCTATTCCGACCAGTTCTCGTAAACTTGTTACATCAGAGACGATAGTAGACAGTATGGACGGTTCTTAGTGAGCTGTATCCATGCCCTGTAACCAACCTGGCAGAAGCGGTAACGAATCGCGTCGGAATATACTTTGCATAGACACTGTCGACTGGCAAATCATTTAGTCAGCCAACGGCTACAGGTGATTCGGTAGGGATGTTTTCAAGCTATTTTAATACCAAACAGGGCTTCTGGATATCAACTGATGAGTACTAGGTAAACAGGCGGCAGTACTGTGGTCAATCGCATGAAGTTGAGACATCAGGGAAAGACCTAAAACCACGATACTACATTCTCTATGTACATGCGAAGTAGAACGAATCTCGGTGAAAGCTCGGCGGCTGGAAATAGCGCTCCAGAATGTAAGCTTGGTCGCTGTGACTGGTATTTGACCGCCGAAAGGACTAGCAGGGCGAACTAAGGCAGGTAGCTAGTGGGCTGCGTTAGTCTATAAGTAGTATAATGCAAAGAATATTAGACATGCCACGGCTTCGACAGCCGAGCGATGACGTTACAGTTAGATAATGCGCGCGCTGGTTGCAACGGACCATTACGTACAGAGTTAGGCAGTAAGGGAGTTTGACATGAACAGATGTTGGAGGAACAAGCTTCTATGCAAATCCCACTTCAGTGGTGCAATAGAAACCCTAGAGACTCGGTATGAAGCTGCCCAGCTGGGAATGTTGATTATATAGGGTTAATCATAGATTATCTACGAAAGGCCCGTCCGAACTTGGTCCTCGAAAGTGGAAACCAGCGACGGGCCTGCAAAACATCCCGAAAGACTAAAAGTGGACGCGTGGGTATGATTACAAGATTCAGGGACCTGCGGTTGAGGATTAGTGGGACGAGAAAGCCACTGCCAAGTATTTGGGACGAGCGTGCGGAGTAGAGAATCCACCGTAAAAGCTCCGGTGTCGTCTGCGGCGTCCCTGGGGGGTGCCGCACCAAGGCAGGGGGCCAGAGGGCGGCAGCATCAATTGAATTTGCTGGAGCAAAAGTACATGTACGGCGTGGCGTACAAGCGTATGCGCGCCGGGATCCTCCCAGGAAACTCGTCGGAGATCCTCTGTACATGGAAAGGGAGGAGGGCTGTTGACGCCACTCGTTAACTGTCCGATCATCAGGCCGGCAGATAACGATTCCATAGATTCGACTTCTAACCTGTGCTACAGAATTAACGCTTATTAGATATTACTATGGATGATCTGATGATCCGCTTGACGGTGAACCCTCGTCATCCTGCAGCGCCTCGCTAATACAGGCGATGAAGAAAAGGCGATTGCCCTGTTTCGCAAGGGTTTTTTTTGGATTCTTACATGGATCGGAACCCGGTAGCTACTGAAAAGGGGGCGAGGTAATATGAGGGTTGGAAATTCTCACCGGAAACATGTACATGTGTGTACGACACGAATATAGGCACAACGTCTTCTTCACGCGTTGTCTTTGGTATTGCAAAGAAACCTCCAACTTTGTCGTCCATGAACCCCCACCATGCGGAACGAAACTCGGTTGCGGACAGATGCACGTGGGAAGTGGAGGCACTGAGGCCCACTCCCTCGTTTGCTACAGAATAAGCCTCAAGGGGGCTCTCCGATGGGGTCGATGAGGCTCACTGGAGGCGAAGAGGCTGAATGTGGGTTCCGGAGACCCATCTATAGAACAACTGTAGAAGACATGGAGCAAAAAGAAGGTCGGTGTACAGGAAGAGCTTAGCACTGTTTCACCAGGCGGGCCCCGTACATTAGAAAAATGGCAACGGCTGCTGGGTCGCAGAACTCGTGGCATCAATGGCGTTGCGGTTGCGGGCACTAAATCTGAACCAGACAGCTCAGATCTTAATGTGTCCACACAGCGATATGCATGTCGCACAGAACCCATGATGGATGGATGGGCCCGCTGGTGATGTGGACTTCAGTTGGACTATGTAACATAAGCTACCATATGCCTTTACTGGACACGAAGGCCTCCAGATATGTGAATAAATTCTCTAGAATATGGTTAAAGCCAACGATTCTGCACCGGGTACATGTATCTTTCGGCAATTTGTATTCGAGGAAGAAATGTTATGACATAAGAGAGTATGGGCGAAAGTCTACCTCTGGCAGCTTCGATGGCGCGCAACTCTGGAGCCAAAGAGTACATAACAATAAAATATTAGCCTTCATATACGTATTCAATCCGCCAAATCACCCCTAGCCAGCCTCGCTGTGTGGCCCTTGGGGCTGCAAAGTATACGATGTGGAACGGCAAGCCCAATTCGATGCTTCATCTCCGTCTTGGCCTAGGATAACAGCAAAGACCGAATACGCTCGAGGTTATACTGCGCTAAGTTGGACGGCGCACTGTGCCATTTATATCTGTTTCAAGGTCAAGTCCACGGGTGACAATGTTCGTTTCAAGTAGTTTCGGTAGTTTCTTGCTTCGTGTAACTCGTCTAGCTCCTATACTGACTGGCTCATCTGTATTAAGATCTAGGACTTGTAGTTTGCATGCAGTAGTCAACTACAGAGTTAGGATTGGGCATGTACTCGACTATCCGGGCTTTCTTATTGGAACCCTTCTGTAGCAAAGGGAAATGCAATATTCGCGACCACGTCGGTAAGCTTTATATTTGGATATTTGGCGTTACTGATTCGAAATGCAAGCCCCATAATGCATCCGTTAAATAGACTAGTGAAGTATTCAGGAAGCCTAGCAATCCCCCACCTAAACCAGGCTAAGCTTTCCTCCTTTATTTTTGTTGATAAGCGGTCGCAATCACCAATGGCGCCTAACTGAAGTCTCGTGCTGATTTAGAAAGTACCGATACCTATGCTTGACCTGTACCTCGGGTATCTTCCCTATTACACGCTAGGACGCCTTGTATTAGTGCCGCCCTGAAGTTATCTGACCTCCAGGTACCTACCCTTTCATGGAAATTCTAGAGCCGTTAGACCTACATAGTAACTTCGCAGCAACACTCTAGTGGCCATTCCAATACCTCTCAAGCGTTTTATAATTCGTATTTCGAGCGTGCTTCTCAGCTCGTTTGGTTTAGGTCCGTGAATCGAGTTCAGTTCTCGTTGCAAATCGGAGGTAGTGGATGGGCCAGTAACCTCCCTGGCAAAATCAAGAAGGGCGACATGATGCCTGGATTCTAATGTCCTTAACGGTTCCTACCGCCCTTTCTTACTACTAGTATCAATGTTCATCCCAAGACATGAGGTAACAAATACATGCCATAGTATCAAGAACCGAGTCAGTTTACAATGCAATGCGCTGCGATTCGTCCCAGCCAGCTCTTTTAGTCCGGATGCCGGTATTGGCCTTAATGAAACTCTTGGTCCCTGGACCGACAATAATGTTTTGGGGCAAATAACCGCCGATAATACCCGAATCGCAATCCCCGATCTTCCTATCGGTGACACATAAACCTGAACAAAGTCCTACATGTCGTCCGGATTCGGTCGGCCCTTCGGATGAAGAGGCAAAGAAACTTGATATCACGGCATCGTGACGGTGAAAACTTTTAGTAGAAGGTTTGGCATGGCCACACCAAACACATGCTGATGTTTTCGCATGGGATCGCCTCCTCCGAGCTCGCACGATGTTACCAGCCAGTTCAGGCTAGTCCACTTCAAGTTCAGATGCGTTACTCGGGCAGGGAAAAATAAACAGCCTCCGACTGCCTGGTTGGGTGATGGCTCTTCTTTTCGGATTAAATTATAAAATGCCACGACATGATTATTATTCTTGCGGATAAGAACAATGGCGGCTTTAAAATAACGCATAATGTACTCGATGTATAAATGAGCAGAGATGTTTATTATGCATTTGATCAACGGAACAAGAGCACGATAACTGTGAACAACCCTGGGTATCATTCGAGCGGAATACCTGTTCCGATAAACATGCTGGCGAGGTTCGTGACCATGCGTGCCATGTAACTACCTAAGCATGTAGGGTCGGTCAGGGTCAGGGATCATACGTTAACGCACTACCATAAGCCTACTGACCACTCAGATAACCATGTCGACGCCAGAACCAGCAGCGAGTTATGAAGTGGCAGCCAGCCCCGAACCTCTGTTGGGTTATTTCGACCAATAGGCATAGACTTAAAAGTTTGATGTTTTGAAATTCTGTATGTATCACCACGCAGTACGTGCGTAGGCATATGAACCTCAATGACATGGCCTTTGGACTTGACTTGATTCAGTTGCCAGTTCATGTAAATAGACGGCCAGGTCATACGAGCGAGGCCGCTACACATTAGTTCGCCATCTGTTTCTCAGTCGGTGGTGCTTCGAGGAGATAGCCGTCAATGCTACTCCCGCCAGTGCTACCACCGTACTGAGTAGGCATGTAGGTAGGTATAAGTAAAACTGTTATGACACTATACACATGCATACATGAGCGGAAACACCTCATCGTCGAGCCGTATCTGTAGGGACAATTCGTCCAATCGGAGACACATTTGGCATGCTTGGGAAGAGTCTACCAACAATCACTTACAACATTGAATATAGGTAGCCCCATTGGCGAATTTGGTGATCCTGTACGGTGTCCAGTCACAGCTACCTACGCCTACCTACCTTGGCAGCTATAGTCACGCCATATCCAGGCGCTACCCAGAGGATCCTCTTACTCCGAGGTACTTGGTGAATAGAACTAGTAACATTCAAAGTTGAATTCATAGGTACAAAGGTAAAGAAGCCGTCCGACATCTAAGAAGTTGAAAATAAGATTTAACCATGCTTCGACAATAGAATTCTTAAGCAAAAAAGATATTCTCTAAAGACCTCCAAGATATGAGCATCTCACAAGACGTGCTGTCAACCATCTGTGGGGATGGATAATGTAACCTCTTCTGAAAATACATGATACGTACGCTTAGTACGGCGGGCGGTGATCCCTTCCAACCGCCTTGCCGACATCCGTCGATGTGCTAATTTCAACGTATAGGTACAGGTATCTCCGTGCCTATTTCCGCTTAACACTACGAATACGTAGCTGAATCTGCCTCCATGTCCCCGACTCGCGCGCATGTACAATGATTAGATCTCGTGGTGTGTGTGTATGTGTGTTTGCGTGAGTGTTATTTTTGGTGCCCACTTCCCGTCATTGCCAAAACCTCAGTCCTCCGAGATAAGGTACTGTGTCTGCGTCCGTCTTGTTCCACCCCCAGATTGTTGACTCGGTTCTTCGTCTCCATCCCTTGAGGTCATCAGTCCACATAATACCTTCTACGTATTGTAAGGTAGAAATGCAACTTCTCACAGCAGCCTGAGGAGCGACTAACGAGACTTCGCTGCTTTTAGTGCATGTAATTTTTGACACGTCTACATACATGTATACCTGCTAGGTAGTGTAGGAAACGTGAGTGCGCCATTCCCGAAACGGTACTACCCGTGGACATCTTGTATTTTCCTGGGAAGTTCCCGGCCCGTCCTTCTCGTCCGTCTAACTTGATCGATTGTAGCTGTCATTTCCCATCTCTCCCACACAATAAGTACAGAGACTCTACAGCTCCCCACCCAAGCAAGCCACATTCTTTCTGACCTCTTCCCTTTTCATCATATATGCATACGATTCAAGTCGCTGACACCAATCCCACCGGCAATAATTCTGAGTCTTTTCTTCCTACTTGCACTGATTTTAACTACTGGGGGCCCTCAGGCACAGAGATACATACAATAGCGTTTTTCGCGCCGACGCGCCGCTGCCCTTTTAAGATTTCGGCGTTAGTCATCAAACCGCGCAACAGGACTTATATCTAAACAACAGAAGTCTGCGGAACGGCTCATCAAATTTTTTTCCCGCCTCCCCATCTTAGCCTTTTCGTACACACCACCTTCTTCGACCTGACTTGCATTTGCATGCATCAGCTTCACGCATCTCAAGTCTGACCTAACGCGAAAAGGCCGTCATAATCCATCATCGACTTTGGCACTGACTGGACTTCCCACGAGAAACTCGTGTCCACCGCCTATCTGTCAGACTACAGTCGCCAATATCCACTCACCCACCCCTTCTAGGATCCATAATAAAAAGTAACGGTTCCTCTCGGCATCCGTGTCCACTTTTCCTCCACTTCGTCTGTCCCACTTGTACCTGATCTTGAGTGCCAGGATTTCCTTGACAGGGTCTTGGGGCGAATCACTACTACCTAGGAGGCACTCTGCTGCCGCGGCACGGCACTAAAAGTTTTCCCTAGCTACAGAAAGAAATCAAGAAAATCCATTCATTCAAATAAGCAGCGCCGCCAGCACACCGCACCCCCTTGAGGGTTCTGCTCCACTTTACAAACTGAATTGCCCCCCCCATCAGTCCCGTTTCTCTCTTCTACGCGGTCGGGCAGCCTCACGAACTACTTCCGTCCATCAGCTCCATCCTGTCCCCAATCTTTTCTCCAAAATCATCGTTCCCCTCATCATCACAATATCTTTCGTTTTCCTTCCTCTTGGAACCATAGTCGAGTTCTTTGTTCAAAGAAACTTCGACGAGCACTGGAGGCGGTAAATCAACCACCAGGTCAGGTAATAGACGTGGAGGATTATTAGGACGGACAGCAGGACACATCAAAGTTCGGGCCATTACTTCCCGAACAATAACAACAAAGCATCGCGTCGAGTCTCGTCGCCTTCTTCGTTGTTGCCCCTCCTCTGAATTGATAGCGTGGTCGAGACTTTGTGCTCCACCAGCTAAAATTTCGTGTCATCGCCAGAAGAGCAATATCGCTAGCGGTTGAGAATCAATTGGTTTGCATCTCTTGAGGCAATCCCCATTCTCATCCGCCCACCCGACGCGATCTTCTTCTGGGAGGATTATGGACAGTGCTACTCAGAATCAACAGCAGCATTACTCGTCCAACGGTATAGGCACATCTGCGCCCGCGTATCCTTCTTCGGTGGCCATCTCACCACATCAATTGCAACAAGGTACTTCGTTGCCGCCGCACACCTTGCCGCCTCTACAGCCGCAAAATCCCACTATGCAGAATATTTACAACAGCAATCCCCACACGCCAAGGACGCCTGGGACACCCAATTCTCATACGCCTCAACCTCAGGCCATGAGTAACTACCCTCCGCCCAACCAAGGTGCCGGGCGAGGTTCTTGGATGCCTAATCCCTATCCACAGCAACCTCACCAGGGCTACGCGACGTCTTCCTCGATGATGCCTCAGACGTCCGTCGCGGCCTCGCACCCGCAGCCCATCGCGCCGGCTCCCGCTGCGGCGCGACCTCCTGTGCTCCGTCCCATGCCTGCCGGCGGGGTCATGCCCCAACAGGGCCTTCCTTCCCCTTACGGCGGAAGCCCGATGATGCCGCACCAGCAAGCCATTCTCCAAGAAAATGACCAACCCACCCATGTAGTTGGATCGCAAGGTCGTCGTGGCATCCTCCCCAGTGCGCCCGGTAGGCCCGCAGCTCCGACAGGTTCGGGTGCTTCAAAGAATACCGTGATCCCCCAGAAGGACGCGGATGGCAAGTTTCCTTGCCCTCACTGTACCAAGACTTATCTCCACGCCAAGCACTTGAAGCGCCACCTTCTCCGACGTGAGTCTTTGCGTTTTGACGTGTACGTTACAATGCTGACGAGTGGTATTAGACACCGGCGACCGCCCCTACATGTGCGTGTTATGCCGTGATACGTTTTCCCGCAGTGATATCCTCAAGCGACACTTCCAGAAGTGTTCTATCCGGCGAGGAAATCCCACGGGAGTGAGCCACCTGTCTCACCCCCAAGCCCACGTTAAGAAACAACAACAGAATGCTCAGAAGCCCCCCGAGGGCGACATGAATCATATGAATGGCATGAACAACATGCCGGGTGAAGGGGTTGTCCATCCATTCGGTATGGTCCAGATTTCTGAGAGTATGGGAAACATGGCCAACGACCAGAACCAGCTTTCTAGATCAAGTAGCATGAGCCACGATAACAACAGTCGTGACAGGCGAAACATGACTGGTGGCTACAGCGGAGACGTCCCGAGCTCGATGCCGTCAAGCATCAACCCTCAGTTGTCCAACTTTAACATGCCTCCGAACCAGAACGGCATGCCCATGTACGGAGCTTCCGGCTCAGACTGGACTCAGATGTTCCCACCTGGTGCGCAAGATACCTACGTCCATACGTCGTTCAACCCTCCTAATAGTGGACAGACTCCGACCGCAATCAAAACCGAGCCTAACCTCCCCTCCGAAAAACTCCACGGCGTGCCGGGCGCGGCCTCGAATGACGCAAACGACCGATCTCTCTTCTTTTCTAACTGGGAATCACAGCCGTCCACGGAGAGCCCTCACCAGAAGCTGTCAGATGAGATCCTCAAATTCTTTTACCCCCCTGGGACCGTTGTCACCAATCAAACAGCCGGCATGAATCATTACTTCTCAGCATCAAATATTCAAGATTTCCTCGAAAAATATACACATTATCACGTACATTTCCCATTCCTGCACATACCTACCTTCCGCATTATGGATGCCTATACTGGCTTCGTCGCTGCTGTTTCCTGCGTTGGTGCCTGTTATTCCGACCGCGTATCCCCGACACATGTCCGAGAGATGATGAATTTCCTGAAGATTGCCCTTGAACGAGATCTCGACCTCTTTTCAAGCAATGGCGGCCAGCCGAGTTTCCGGGTTGAGAACGGGAAAGACAAGAGGGGCATGGAGAAGCTGCAAGCCCTTGTTCTCATGGTTGGCCTATTAATCTGGAATGGCACCCCACTTCAACGCGAAAGTGCCAGGCGGCTCTTCCCCATCGTGGCGAACATCGCGAGGAACTCGAATCTCCTTCAGGTTACAAGTGATGCCTCTCTCTTCAGCGCGTTGCATCAGCCGAATCTCTCTCCTCAGGATATGGTCCCTCGCAATTTTGATTGGCCTTCGTGGGTTCAACAAGAGTGGCGGATCCGGCTAATGCACATGATTTATCTCACCGACGTTGCGCAGGGTCTGTATTTCAACTGCGATCCCCAGTTTGATAGCTTTGAGATCCACCTTCCCCTTCCCGCGGACGATGCGGCGTGGGATGCACAGTCACCGACCGAGTGCGCTCAGGCATTGAACCTATACGGACCCGAGGCAGTCAAATCCGCTAATCCTGACGGTTCCCAGCGTAGTAAGCAACCTGAATTAGATCTAGCGCTGAAGGCTCTTCTTCACGGATCATACCAGTTGCACCCTGGCAGCACCAATCTCTACGGCAAATTCATACTCATCCACGGCCTGCTTGCTCAGATCAGACGTGCCCAAACCGACGGTAACCTGGGGCTGACAGGTCCTGGCACGCCCCTCTCTCAGAATGACTGGGTCATGAATGGTGGATCGGACGCTGGCAGTGGCAACGCGAGCACGAATAACAGCGGTAGGGCCACTCCAGTTGCCGGGACGAGCCAATCCATATCTCCCCAGGCGTATAAAACCATCTCGTCGGCTCTTGATAAGTTTAAGGCGAACTGGGATATGGACATGGCAATCCAATTTCCACCATCCGTGTCTAACCCACGGCGATATGGTTTCTGCCGGGATGGGATTCATTTCTTTTGGCTTGCCAAGTGGATGCTCAAGAACCCTCGCCCATCAGACACGCAATTGCCCCCGGATCACCGTTTCACACAAGTCATACAGATACTCAAGTTTGTAAAGTCTTGGGTCATGTCTGATGGGGCTTCTCGTGGCGAGGAACTCGGCTCGGTTGGCGAGATCCACAGCGACTTCGGGGTTTCCGATCTTACCCTCGACATGGCAAGGCTGTTCGCGCCTTTGCCCAAAGTTGTGGAGACACCAGGCATGCCATTCGTTAAGACGGAGGCCTAAACAAAAAGTCCCTGGGCGGTAGAAGGGACTTGTACTGCGTATCTTACTCCTAAGCATTTGGTGGCGTTTCTGTTATCTCTTTTTTCGGCCTGTTCACTCGAAAAGTTTGGCTTTATATTTACGCATTTGACTAGCATGAGGGCGGGCGGCACTTTGCTTTGCATTTTCCTGGAACGGTTGCGACAAATTAGACAGGCTGTGTGGTATTCGACGCATTAGACGCAATGATAGAGGTTGATCGGCTATCGAGGAAAGGTTCAGTCCTCAACAGTGGGAAGTGATCATGAGGTTTCATGTCTACGCTGACCGAGCAAACATCTACTGTGGGCGGTCATATCTCTTTCTGGTTCGGTAACCGTGAGTTGTTGACGAGGTGACGCATTCGCTGGAGTGGCTTAGGGGCGTGTTTTATTGCGTCTGCATTTTGCTATTTGAGTTTAAATAGAGATGATTAGTTACCGTCACGTTAGTGTCTAAAACGTGTTTCGATGTGTAGCCGGCTCGCCATTCTCGGGTAGTGACCAATACTTCCTCTTGACTGTAAATCTACGGAGTCTCTAGTTTCCGCATATCCGATGACCATATCATACATCCTCCTTAGCATATGTCTTATGTTGAACGGTGTTTCCGTCGCCATCATTGGTATGTCCTTAATGATCTGGATTAACGATCTGGATTAACGATATATAGTCATAAGCTTTCCGGGTAGAAGGAAGGCGTATCTAATATTTCCCACTCCTGATCGCGCTAGCAGCAGCGCATTGTGATGATCTAGAGCCCCCTCCCTACTTTCGGCTTCGGGTTCAGAATCTTTTTAGTTTCATTGATCAGAGAGAGCAGTGATCACCCCGTTAAAAGATACAGGTGGTACGTGCAGTCCAGGTAGGCTCCTTCTTCCTTCTCTACCCTCCTACACAACAGCATCCTTAGGGCTACCTTAGCTTCCACGAAGCCGTCGCCCTCGAGAGCTCGCCCGCGGTACATACATCATCGCCCCCCCCCCTTTAAAAAAAAGAAGAAAAAAA